>PISX010002620.1:0-155604 GCA_004024625.1 Mellivora capensis | reverse complement strand
GGATGGAACTAGAGGGTATCATGCTTAGTGAAATAAGTCAATCAGAGAAAGACAACTATCATATGATCTCCCTGATATGAGGAAGTGGAGATGCAACATGGGGGGTTGGGGGGGGTAGGAAAAGAAGAAAAGAAACAAGATGGGATTGGGAGGGAGACAAACCATAAGTGACTCTTAATCTCACAAAACAAACTGAGGGTTGCTGGGGGGAGGGGGGTCGGGAAAGGGGGATGGGGTAATGGACATTGGGGAGGGTATGTGCTATGGTTAGTGCTGTGAAGTATGTAAACCTGGCGATTCACAGACATGTACCCCTGGGGATAAAAATATATGTTTATAAAAAATAAAAAATTTATTTAAAAAAAAGAATAAAATCTAAAAAGCAGCCAGAGGTGGTAAAATAGATATACATGGAAACAATGGTGAATATCATTGACTTCTCATCAGAAACAATGGAATACAGAATACAGTGGAATGACAACTGTAAAATAAACAACTGTCAAGCTCCAGTGAAAATATCCTTTGAGGGGCGCCTGGGTGGCTCAGTGGGTTAAAGCCTCTGCCTTCAGCTCAGGTCATGATCCCAGGGACCTGGGATCGAGCCCCGCATCGGGCTCTCTCCTCAGTGGGGAGCCTGCTTCCTCCTCTCTCTCTGTCTGCCTTTCTGCCTACTTGTGATCTCTGTCTATCAAATAAATAAATAAAATATTTTAAAAAAAAAGAAAATATCCTTTGAATAGAAAATGAAATAAAGACATTTTCGGCCAAACCAAAGCCAAAAGTGTTGGTTTCCAGCAGATGTGAAGCACAATAAATGCTCAAGGAAGTTCATTAGGTTGAAGGAAAGGAAAGACAGATGGAAATTAGTATCTATGGAAAAAAAATTTAAAGTTCTGGAAATGTTAGATGTGTGAGTAAATAGAAAAGACCATAACCTTCATCAGAATCTCAACAGGACTTTTTGCAGAAACTGATATGCTGAGTCTAAAATTTAGATGCTACAGCAAAACCCCTAGCATAGTATAGTTGTTCTAGCTGTTCCAGTTATTTTTTCTTCTTCTCTAAGGGCCTATCATGTGCTTCACAAATAAAATCTCTGCATCTGGGAGAAATGGGAAAAAACAATCAAACAAACAAACAAACAAAAAAAAACCCCAAGCATCGCTAAAACAATTTTGAAAAGGAAGAGCCAAGTTATAGGATTCATACTGTCTGATTTCACAACTCACTATACAGCCACGGTTATTAAGAAAGTGTGATATTGGTGATAAGACAGACCCAGAGATGAATGGAATAGAATAGGGTCCCAAAAGTAGACCTGTATATATATATGTCAATGGATTTTCACAAAAGTGCAAAAGCAATTTAATGGGGAGAAAATAACTGTTTTCAACAGATGATTCTGGAACAATCAGACATCCACATGCCCCCCAAAAAAATGAACCTCAACCATGCCTCACATGGT
Source organism: Mellivora capensis (assembly GCA_004024625.1). Lineage (NCBI taxonomy): Eukaryota > Metazoa > Chordata > Mammalia > Carnivora > Mustelidae > Mellivora > Mellivora capensis. The sequence continues at coordinate 154,139 of PISX010002620.1, read as the reverse complement.
AATATAAATTAATTGACTCAAAATAGATCATAGATCTAAGTGTAAAACCTGAAATGACAAAACTTCTGGAGAAACTGGAGCCACTGTGCACTGCTGGTGCACATATAAACCAGAGTCCAGTATGGCGGTTCCTCAAAGAACTAAAAATACAATTACCATACGATCTAACAATTCCAGTTGGGGATACACATCAAAAAGAACTGGAAGCAGGGGCTCAAAGAGGTACCCACACTCATAGCATCAATACTCCTAAGAGCCGAACAATGGAAGGGACCCAAGTCGACCAGCAAATGGATATGCAAATACGGTATATACACATCATGGGATATTATTCAGCCTTAATCAAGATGGAAATAACTTACAACCTGGATAATCCCTGAAGACATTATGCTAAGTGAAATAAACCAGTCACAAAAGGACAAACACTATGACTCACTTGCAGGCAGGAGTCAAATTCATTGAGACAGAAAGTAGAATAGTAGTTGCCAGGGACGGGGCTACGGGTGGGGGGAGGGGAGGACAGAGAGGAGGGAAAGAGGGAGTGTGAAGTTATGGTTTAACGGGTATAGAATTTCAGCTTTGCAAGAGAAAAGAGCTCTGGAGATAAATGGTGGCAACAGTTTTGCAACAATGTAAATCACTTAATGCCACCAAACAGTACACTTAAAAATGATTAAGGGGGCACCTGGGTGGCTCAGTCGGTTAAGTGTCGGACTCTTGATTTCCACTCAGGTCATGATATCAGGGTCATGAGATTGAGCCCTGCTTCGGGCTCTGTGCTCAGCTCGGAGTCTGCTGATCCCTCTCCCTCTGCTCCTATCCCTGCTCTCATTCACACACACACTTTCTCTCTCAAATAAAGAAAGAAAGAAAATCTTTTTTAAAAAATCAATAAAAATTTTTAAAAGTAAAAAGAATGACTAAGATGGTAAATTTTATTTTATCCATATGTATTCCTCATGTTTTTTATTTTCTTTTTAATTAGTTTTAATAGTAATCTCTACACCCAACATGGGGCTTCAACTCATGATCTCAAGATCTAGAGTCACATTACCAACTGAATGAGCCAGGCACCCCATGCATTTTTTTTTTTACTATACTTTATGATGCTTTGACATCTTGGGCCCTCAGTGACTGGGAAGACAATGCACCTCCCCAGATTAACTAATCTCTACTGGTAGAAAATGACTTCCCTGGACAATGCAAACCAACCAGTCCAGAGCCCATTATCTGAACCACATCCTCTATCTGACTTTCACACTCCAGAAGGCAAAAGTCTTCTGCCCTAAACACCCCAGAGCCCAGTACCAGACAACAAGAAACCATGCCTACAGGCCAGAGCTCACCAAGACCACAATAAAGGCTTTTTGCACCTGCTTTCCCTTCACCCTCTATCTGTGGCCAACCTGAGTGGCGTGGCATATCCCCTCCTCTTGGAAACTGAGAGGAATATTTCCATGGCCATCATCTCCTGATCTGTTGGCCTAACTGCACATGAGTAAGTCCAGAATCCTCAGTACATTTTATAGCAGTATATTTTAGTCAATTTTAAAAAGATAAGTAATTTTTAAGAGTACTAAGACTGACGTCTCAATTAAGATACATCTATGCTACCACAGTTTGGTATGGTAGTTAAGGATGTAGACTCAAGAGTCAAATTTTCTGCATCCAAATCCTGGCTCTACCACTTACCAGCCTTGTGATATTGGGCAAGTTACTTATCCACTGTGCTTCAGTTTTCTCATGTGTAAAGTGGGGGTAATGATAGAATGCACCTCTTAGGGTTTTGTGAGTTTTCAATGGATTCAAACAAGGAAAATGCTTAGGAGAGTGCCAGGTATACAGCAAGCACTCTATAAATGTTAACTACTACTGTTGTGGAATCTGCAGCCATTTAAAAAATGAGAGAGATCTGTATGTGCTGACATGGAGAGAAACACTAAGGGGGGAAAAGTCCCCACTGTGTCAATTTTTTAAAGGGGAGTGATACAAGCAAATACTTCTTTTGGAAAAAGTTACACAATTATAATATAAAATATGCCCCCCGGGCACCTGGGTGGCTCAGTGGGTTAAGCCTCTGCCTTCAGCTCAGGTCATGATCCCAGGGTCCTGGGATCGAGTCCCACATCAGGCTCTCTGCTCAGCAGGGAGTCTGATTCCCTCCCTCTCTCTCTGCCTGCCTCTCTGCCTACTTGTGATCTCTAATAAATAAATAAAATCTTAAAAAAAGAATAAATTTCTAAAAAAAAAAAAAAATATATATATATATATATATATATATATATATATATATCTATATCTATATCCCCAACAAATTATACTAGAAACTCTCAATAGGTTATTTTGGGGGGAAGGAAATAGAGCTCTAGTAGAAGGTGCAAGGGGAACTTTTTTTTAAATTCAATATCTCCTATACTACTTGATGTTCTTAAGATATTTGTTAATATCTTATGTACTTAATATCTAATGTACTTAAAAATACAGATATTTAATATTTTGGAAGACCATGGGACTCTTTCTCAGTGTTCTTTATTGCCACCTAGTGGATGCTTGGGGTATTGCCTGCCATAATCACTGTCATCAGGTTAAACTTATATAATGTGATACTATCTTCTTGATTTAGCATCTTAACACCAAGCAACTCATAGCCTCCAACTTTCAGATGGTAATGAGTTTTGTAAAAGTAACAAACACATGTCCATATTATAAAAGTCAATAGATCTTAAAAAAATACCTTGATTTCCTTTATTGAATCATCATTCTGGCTTTATGTTTATAATCTTGATTAGTTAGACCCATTGGCCTAACTCAATTGATCTCGCCCTGTACCCAATTATCTGTCCACAATGCCTAGGTTTCTACATAAGTATGGTCACCTGGATCTGAATACTGATTCCATGACTTCCTAGCTGTGTGACCTTGAGTAAGTTACTTCATCTCGCTGATCTTCAGTTTCTTCTGTAAAATACAAGTGATAATAATAGTAGATCCCTCAAAGGACTCTTGGTAGCCTTATGAGTTGATACATCAAGCACAATGCAAGCCACATGATAGGGGTTGGTAAACAATTTTCACTGGAAATACCTACAGACTTCAAACTTTTTTTAAAAATTTATTTATTTGTCAGAGAGAGAGGGAGAGAGAGCTAGTGAGCACAGGCAGACAGAGTGGCAGGCAAAGGGAGAAGCGGGCTCCCTGCTGAGCAAGGAGCCCGATGTGGGACTCGATCCCAGGACGCTGGGAACATGACCTGAGCCGAAGGCAGCTGCTTAACCAACTGAGCCACCCAGGCTTCCCGACTTCAAACTTCTTAATCGACACTTCCTCCAGAAAGCCTTCCCTGACTAGGTCACATTCTTCTCACAAGGTTACATTTCTCCTTCCTAGGATGACTGTTGGATGGTTGTTTGATTAATGTCCATCTTCTCTAAGAAGATCATAAGACTATCAGCACAGGGCCTGGGTCTGGTTTTACCCATCATTCTATCCCTAACATCTACCACGATGCCTGGCAGATAGTTGTGCCATATATAATTATTGACAAAGAAATGAATTAATGAAGTCAGAAAACTGAAGGCGTTTAAAATATTAAATGTTAACCACAACAGGTATCACAGACTGGTTAGGATCTGATGGGCAGAACAGGAGGCCTGGACCAGAAGGGTCATCCTACAGAACAGCATACATAAAATAAATTGGAAATAGGATAAACTGTTCACCTCTAACATTTGTCCTAGGACCAGCCCTGTTTTTTCAGTCAAAGTGAAATTCATGTAACACTTAATTAACCATTTTAAAATGCACAATTCAGTTGTATTCAGGACAGTGTCCTGCAATCATCATCTATACTAAGTCCTAAAACACGTTCATCACCCCCGAAGCAGACACTCCCCACCCCCTCTTCTCTCAGCCCCAGGCAACCACAATCTGCTATTTCTATGGATTTACCGATCCTGGATATTTCATATGAACAGAGTCATACAATATGTGGCCTTTGTGGCTGCCTTTTTTTACTTAGCATAATATTTTTTTTTTCTTTCTTTCTTTCCTTCCTTCCTTCCTTCCTTCCTTCCTTCCTTCCTTCTTTCTTTCTTTCTTTCTTTTTTTTTTTTTTTTAAGATTTCATCTAGCCATTTGAGAGAGGCAACCCAGGGAGCAGTGGGAACGGCAGAGGGAGAACCAGAATCCCGGCTGAGCAGGGAGTCCAGCACAGGGCTCCATCCCAGGACGCTGGGAACACGACCCGACCCCAAGGCAGAGGTTTTACCAACTGAGCCATCCAGGTGCTCCCACTTAGCATAAAATTTTCAAGGTTCATCCTCCTTGCAGCCTGCTTCAGTACAGCTAACCCTTGAGTTAACAGCAAAGGCCACAAGGCGTCTATCTACAACCGCCCACCTTGGTCCCGGGCTACCCAATCCAAGGTAATTGGCAGAGACTGCACCTGCTGCCCTCTGAGTCCCCAGGAAGGCCCGCCAACGCCCTCAGCAGCCGCGGGGCCAGGACCCCGGCCAGGGCGGGGCTGCAGGTCGCCCCTGCGCTGATGACGGAGTGGAGGGCATTCGGGCAGAGCACCCCGTGAGCTGGAGGCTCTCCTGAAGCGGAGAGACGCGGCCAGGGATGGAGCTGGGCAGGAAGCCCCGAACCCCTCGCCGACCCTTCTCCTCCTGGCGCTGGGACTCGAGGTTGAACCAGTCACGGTCCCCTCCTACACGTGGTCGCAACCCCGCAGCCTTGCGGAGGCCAAGCGCTCACAGGTCGCCAGGTCGCCGCAGCCGCCGAAGGCCACCAGCTGGTGCTGCACCTCCAAGCAGAAGTGAACAGCTTTCCTGCGCCTCCCGGTGACGTGGTTACCAAGCCAAAGCCACCAACCTGTAGACACCGCCAACCTGGGGCCAGGCCCGCAGGAGCCGCCGCTGGGTTCCGGCCGGCTTATTGGTGCACTAAAAAAGCGCAGGTCGAAAGTTATACCCGGATTTTCAACAGGGCGGGGCAGAGGGCGGGGGTCCCGCCCCCAGAGGTTCAAAGGTCAATCGTACTTCTTTCCTTTTTATGCCCGAGTAATATGCCACTGTATGGATTACCCAACAGTTTGTTTCTCCACTCTAACCTTGATGGACGTTGGCATTATTATTGTGCATTTTGCAAATTATTTGCAAAATTAATATTTGCAAATTATTATGCATTATTATTGTTATTGTGAAGGGTATGTTCCAATCCTGGTTTTTTTTAAACCTACGTGGTCTGTCAGATCATAAAGAACGAAATATCAGTGCCCTGGACCAGAAACCAGGACACAGGGTGGGTCCTGGTGATAATTGACAGCCACTCACTAGTATAACTCAGCAAGCCATTTTACTCCCTCAGTTGTAACCCAAGAGGTTGAACCAGGATTTTTGTGCAAGTTATTTATTTGGAAGGCGGGTCTGAGTATTTTATTAGAAGTTGATCCCCTCGGGACACCTGGGTGGCTCAGTTGGTTAAGCGGCTGCCTTCGGCTCAGGTCATGATCCCAGCGTCCTGGGATCGAGTCCCACATCAGGCTCCTTTCTCGGCAGGGAGCCTGCTTCTCCCTCTGCCTCTGCCTGCCACTCTCCTTGCCTGTGCTTGCTTGCTCTCTCTCCCTCTCTCTCTGACAAAATATATAATTTTTTTTTAAAAAAGCAACTTTAGAAGTTGATCCCCAAAAGTGACAAAGGAAAGAGGGGAAGGAAGCCAACAAATTTAGTGCGCCTTTAGGATCACGTTATTGCACTGGGCAATCAGGGTTGGGTTCCACTGGGGACCTCTGTACCAACACTCTATAGAACAGATCTTAGAGCTGTCCCACCCAGTGGGCAAGGAAGCTGGGTTATCTATCTACTAACTCCTGTCTGTCACTGGTGAGCACTGTTCACAAGCTATATCCACTCTGTGACCCCTCTGGCCTCCCCCTTGCGCGTGCCAAGAATGCCCTAGAAGGCCCTGAGATAGAGTCATGTGTGCTTACAGTAGGAAACTTTGGGCATACACACTCTCTGCAGATGAGGTCCAATGGTCATCAAGAATGCATGTTACAGGGATTATCAAACCCTGATCCTCAAACCCCTGGGAGCTCACATTTCATTTAGTTTTGTTTTTTTTTTTAATTTCAGGAGCTCACATTTTAATTAGAAAAATATAGCCTTCTTCTTTTTTTTTCCACCTTGGTTGAATCTTTGCCTGAAAACTGCTTTAGTTTGTTTCAATCATCTTCCTGGAAAAGGGAAGCAATAAACATCCTTTTCTCCTCCAATCCTTCAAAATTCTTTGGAAGGCAGCAGACTCTGGCTGAACTTTATTAAGACAGATGTATTACCTTGAGCTGGGCACTACTTCCCTCTAGGTCTCAGTTCACCCTTAAAAAATTTATTTTATTGAAAATAAATAAATTTCAATTTTTTTGAAAATAAAACAAAGATACAGGAAACCACACAAAATTAATGTATGGCTTAGTGAATTATTATAAGGAAAATGCTTTTATAACCTCCACCCAGGTCAAGAAATAGAATTTTGCCAGACACCCCACAAGTTACAAAATGAGGCTATTTGCCCATTAAGGTCTCTTCCCTGGGAGTCTACACTTCTAAAACTGACAACTCTTGTGTTTTTATAATCAGTTCATTCGTAAGATTCAGCCCTATAGCCCAATTCTATGATATTACCAAATATTTATCAACCCTTATGTGAATCAGATAAAATGACTCCCACATGTAAATGTTCCCCTGAATTCCCACTTACTTGGGAGTAAAATCCAGAAATTTCACTGGGACCACAAGGCCCAAAAGGATCAAGCCTTTCCTCCTGTTTTCCAGTTCACTCCAGCCACCTCTATATTTCTCTAGCACGTAAAACTCATACCCACCTCAGGGCCTTTGCATTTGCATTTTCCCTTCTGCCTGAAATGCTCCTCCCAAACTCTTCTCCCGTCTGACTCTTTCGTATCATTATAGTCTCAACTGAACTGTCACCTCTTCAGGGAGGTCCTCCATGAAAACTTTATCTAAAGCAGTGTTTTAGGACTCACAGAAGTTCATTTGTTTCTTTCACAGTAGTAATCACTCTGAAATTATCCAGCTTATGTATGTTTGTGTATTTGTTTATGTATCTGCCACGCAGGGCCCTTCCGCTTTGCAAAAGGGATTAACATTGTCTGTTCTATTATTCCTTGATCCCCAGCACCCAAAACAAAGCCTAGCATAAATTGGCTCTCCACAAATATTTGTGGACCCAATACCACAGAATGAACTCATTCTATCTCTCTGTCACAATGATACTTGCATCTCAGTGGGGAGAGAACACAGGGATGTCTACCAAAAAAGACGGACAAGTCTGGCAACATGGTCAGTGTCATTTACATCACCTAGGCAAATTTCAGAAGGCCTGGTAGAAATCCAGGTAGACCAACTAAAAAGCAAGCTTATGGGTGCCTGGGTGGCTCAGTGGGTTAAAGCCTCTGCCTTCGGCTCAGGTCATGATCCCAGGGTCCTGGGATCTAGTGCATCAGGCTCTCTGCTCAGCAGGGAGCCTGCTTCCTCCTCTCTCTCTCTCTCTCTCTCTCTCTGCCTCTCTGCCTACTTGTGATCTCTGTCTGTCAAATAAATAAATCTTAAAAAATAGTTTAAAAAAATAAAAAGCAATCTTACAACTCTCCCCCAACAGCTCACACACGCTACAGTCCATCTTCATCTGCTATAAAAAAAAGTACCAAAGACTGAATGGCTTAAACAACAGAAATTTACTTTTCCTAGTTCTGGAGAGTAGAAAGTCCTGGATCAAGGGTCTGGCCGGGTTCGAGCTCTGCTGAGAGCTCTCTTCCTGGCTTGTAGATGGCTACGTTGTCCTCACATGGTCTTTCTTCTGAGTGTGCATGGAGAGAGAGAATGGGGAAGTGGGGACATCTGGGACCCATGCTTTTACCGGGTTATCTTATCCGAGCCAGAGCAGAAGTACTGAAGTTTTCTTCATGCATGAAAGCATGTGCATAGCTCAGATAAAGGATCCACAAGTTTTTTGAAGAGAACCCAAAGCTCAACATCCTCCTGGCCATGGCTTCCTCACTGCCTAATGGGAGCAAGAAAAATAGCTCAAAGAAAGTATTCAGGGTTATCCACTGGCCTGGCTTAAGTCCCTTCTGGGCACCAGTAGAACCCCTTGCCTACCTGAATTCTTGCCTTTCTGTGAATCTGTTTACACCTTTACTCCATAGGTCCTTTGGGGCTGGAATCTTATCTTATTTATTTTTGTCTTTTTAAAAAGATTCGTTTTTAAATTACAAAAGTAGTACATCCTCACAGTAGAAAAAAAATTCAAGCAATAAACAAAAAAGAGAAAGTCCCCTTTTGATCTCGCCCTGTTTCCAATCCCACTCCTCTCCCCAGATGGGACGACTATTAACGGCGTGTAATATATATTTCCAGAACTTTCCATTCACAAGAATAATGATGCCAATAAATGTGCTAACGTTTGTTGAATGTTTACTGAGTCAGGTGCTATGCTAAGCACTTTCTGTGCATGTTCTCAATTAATTCACAAAACAAGCCTATAAAGTTGGTGTTATTTTATTTCCTATTTCACAAAAGAGGAAGCCAAAGTGGTAGTTACAAATGTGGTAAAGCCAGAATTTAAACCCAGGCAGACTGACCTCAGGGCTCATGCTCTTATCCTCTAGTCTTCTGCCACTTACTTTGGGATTTGGAATGTCACAGACACTTCTCCATAGTTACCCACAGAATTCTATTTCCTCCTTTTTTTAAAGTTGCTCAGTATTCTATAAAATGAATGTATTTAATTCATTTTGTCATTCTGTTGACATGCGTTTAAACATTTGCGGTTTTTCATGCCTTATTTCATCAAATCTAAGATTCCATTGATTGTCAGAAGCACCTAGTTTCAGAGAGATTAAAATGTGAAATAAAATATGTATTTTTTTAAAAGTGCATGTTAGGGGCACGTGGGTGGCTCAGTGGGTTAAAGCCTCTGCCTTCGGCTCAGGTCATGATCCTGGAGTCCTGGGATGGAGCCCCACATCGGACTCTCTGCTCAGCAGGGAGCCTGCTTCCTCCTCTCTCTCTGCCTGCCTCTCTGCCTACTTGTGAACTCTGTCTATCAAATTAATAAATAAAATCTAAAAAAAAGAAAGTGCATGATAGAATAAATGTAATATGGCATGAGAGACCCTGCTGCAAATGAACACGCATCCATATGACTGGTTTGCGTATATTTCTGCAGAAGCTCCCTGGAAGTAAAATTGTGCACTAAAATGAAGGTGCATTATTTATTTTGATAGGTACTACCAAATCCCCTCCAGGAGACCATTTGTCAGTCATCTGTCTTCAACTTACTTGGCAAATGCCTGGCACTTTGTAGGTATCAAATAAATGTTGGCTCAGTAGACAAAATGCATGAGCTGGCCCAGCAAATGCAAGGCATTTTGAGATACACGTGAAACAAAATACAAAAAAACAAGAACAAAAAAGCCCTACCACCACCAAAAAAAAACAAACAACAACAACAAAAAAACCCAAAAACCCACAACAGAGACCGACAACAAGATTAGAATATTTTAGGACCACAGTGTGTACACAGTTCTTGCTAAAGCACTGGCCACAGTAAGTGACAAACGCTAATAAGTTAAATAATGTTATATAGAATGATGTGTCCAAAGTGATTATAAAATGTCTTACAAAATTATGTATCAAAAGGCTGTGCGCTCAATTTTTTAAAAAAATACACTAATAACTCCAGCATTTTATAACCCTCAATACTAGTCGTGAGAAATTTCCAGAACTCTTACGGTCTGTCATTTTCTCAAACACATGCAAGATTACTTGCATCAGAATCACCTGGAGTGCTTATTAAAATGCAGCCCCCACTCCACAGAGTTTCGGAATCATAATTTCCAGGGATTAGGGCCGGGGACTGTGCATTTTATGCGTGGGAGCTAGAGCATTAACAGGCTTTAATAGGATGAGTCTCTTAATTAGATCAGCACTTTAAAGGAGGTCCTTGGCTGTCGAGTACGGAACCAAGTGGATGTGGGCAAAGATAGCTAAAATAGTTAATGGCATCACTCATTCCAGCGCGGGGAGAGGGGCCCAGACCGCCGCGCGCTGGCACGCCCCCTGTCGGCCTTGAGCAGCCCGGTCTTGGATCCGGTCGTAGCAGCCGACTGCGACTGCGCGCTCCCAGGCCGGCGGAGGCCTCCTCAGGGAGCGGCGACCGCGCCAATCTGGACCGGAAGCGGAACTGAGGTCGAATTAGACTAACGCGCTTCGCCGGCAGCCACCCCCGTCCCCACCCCGGATCCCGACTGACTCGCAGACGCGCCGGAAGCGGAAGTTGCTAAGAGGTGGGGGAGTTGTTGGGAAAGTGTCGGGTTATATTCGCGCAAGTCTGGTCCTTCTCCCCCGCCTCAGACGGGCTACCGGCCCGGACCTCCTCGCCCGAGGGGTGTGGCACTCGGGGCTCCGACTCCTTCCCGGGGTCCGTGTGACCCGCTGGTTGCCGTAGTCCCCTACCCCTTTCCTGGAGCGAAGCACCGTCCGGCTGGCAGGTGTCCCCGTAGACCCCCGCCATGGGCAACACGAGCAGCGAGCGGGCCGCGCTGGAGCGGCAGGGCGGCCACAAGACGCCGCGGAGGGACAGCTCGGGGGGCACCAAGGACGGGGACAGGCCCAAGATCCTGATGGACAGCCCCGAGGACGCCGACCTCTTCCACTCCGAGGAAATCAAGGTGAGGGGGTGGGGGAATCCGGCTCCCCTTGACTAATGTTGAGGGGAGGAGACCCCCTCTAGATTCCCCGCCACATCCCCTCTGAAACCCAGCGTAAGTGGGAAGGAAGTGATACTTAACTCCGTGCACTTAAAAGCCAGATGGTCCTGTAAGAGCCCTCTTAGTAATCCAGGAACCTGTGTCTAATTACCGATGAGAAAGTCACCCCGAGGGAGGAGGAACTGATTTCGTTTAACATCATTAAGGCGAAAGCAGCTCTGGGACAGCGTTTCAAATTCTTTAATTAATTGAGATCGTTGAGCTAGCTGCAGGTGAGCATCAGTCTCTGCTCTCCTCTTAGGTATAGTTAGTTTCACTGCTTTGAGAAATTTTTCCTCACCTTTACGAAGACTGACACTTTTTGTAGGATCTGGCATTGCAGTTTGTTGTCGATTTTGGACATAACCCAGAGCACGTGTGTAAGCAGAAAGTAGAGTTACACCGCTGACTGCTGTTTCCGGAGGCGTTTCATTCTAACTGAAACTTTTGGTTCACCAGGCTTAGAGCAGACTTAGAAAACTAAATCGGCTTTTGGAGGTCAGTGGGTGAGTGAAGTGTCAGTCTGAAAGGGGGGCAGCCAGATGCTACTCACGTTTTCTGTCCTATTGTGTAAATATGGCTTCAGATTTAAAAGAGACCAAAGCAAACATTTTTGCAGGCCATATTTGGAGATCCTATCGTAGTCTGCTTTAATTCATCAAAACTTTGAAGATAAGTCTTGGGGCGCCTGGGTGGCTCAGTGGTTAAATGTCTGCCTGAGCCTGGCGTGGGACTCCCTGCTCAGCCGGAAGCCTGCTTCTCCCTCTCCCACTCCCCCTGCTTGTGTTCCCTCTCTCGCTGTGTCTTTCTCTGTCAAATAAATAAGTAAAATCTTAAAAAAAAAAAAAAAAAAAAAGACTTTGAAGATAAGTCTTGATTCCTGGTTCAGCCATATGCCCTTTAGCCACCTGATAGGGTTTTGTGTTTCCAGCTCCAGGGCCCACACGGGGTGTCCAGAACCACAGACACTTAGTGGTTCTGCAGCTGATAAGTGTTGTGGTAGATCCTAAGAAAGGAAGACCTGATCCTTTAAGGACAGTGCAACAGAGTAGGTTTGGGGAAAATCAAGGTGTCTCCCAGCCCAACATATTCTCTGTTTGTACCTGCGTATTACTCATCATTGCCCATTAGGCTAATTGCCTGGCAACTCATTCCACCTTTACTCATATATTTTCTCAGATGTTGGGCTTGGTGATCACATTATGATCTTAAATCCTCACTTGGATCTTGGCTTTAGGTCTAACTAAAGAGACTTTTACTGGGGCTTATGTCCTGGGATATGCACTTGCTTTCTGAATTTGTTGCATTCCTGAGGACTTGTGTGCAAAGTGAACTTTGGAATCCTGTTTCCCCGGTGACTTGATATCCTTTCCCCCGGAAATAATTGTGGCCCAAGGACGGCTATTTAAGACACCATAAAAACCAAACGACTCTCTTCTAGAAGTGTCTGTTCTGTTGCTGTTCCAAAATTCCTACAAGAGCCGTTTAGCATACGGGGATCTGTGGACAGTGATTTTAAATAGTGTCCACTATCACTTCCTCAGAAGTTACTGAAATGATGGAGCAGAGACACCGAATTGAATGCCCTATACTCCCAAAAAAGTCGTGGGTTATTTTAGCGACACTAATTGACCATTTTGACTGTGGTTAGTTATCACCTTCTCAGTGGCAAGTGCTTCCAGTCTGTTATTCTTTAATCTCTAGATCTTGTTCAGTCTTAAAGAAAGCAGGGATCATTTAAGATAAACTCCGGTCAGGGTGCCTGGATGGCACAATCAGCTATGCGTTTGCCTTTGGCTCAGGTCATGATCCCAGGGTCCCGGTCAAATCCCATGTCAGGGTCCCCGCTTAGGGGGAGGGGCAGGGAGTCTGCCTCTCTCCCCCTCTCTCCTTCCTCCCTGCTCGTGCTCTCACTCTCAAATAAATAAAATCTTAAAAAAGACAAGAACAAAAACTGGTCAGTATTTGAAATGAAGGTCTTAGAAGCTCATTCATTGACACCTTTAAGGGTCTCCCTCAGGCTCGAACTCTTGTTCTTTTTTTAATTTTTTTTTTAAGATTTTATCTATTTGTCAGAGAGAGCGCGCGCGAGAGAGCGAGCACAGGCAGACAGAGTGGCAGGCAGAGGCAGAGGGAGAAGCAGGCTCCCTGCCGAGCAAGGAGCCCGATGTGGGACTCGATCCCAGGACGCTGGGATCATGACCTGAGCCGCTTAACCAACTGAGCCACGCAGGCGTCCCTCGAGCTCCTGTTCTTTTAACATCTTTGGCTTCCGACTAGGAAAATATTTAAAAGATCCAAAAGCACATATATTTCCCCTAGAGTTGGATGTGTTTATTTCTCTCTTAATTTGAAATACCTCAGATACACTTCACTTCCTGTGCTTGGAAGCTTTTGTTTGCCATACGGAGGGTCATTCTGTGTCTTTTTCTTCCCAGTGCCTGGACAGCACTTCAGATACTTTTTTCCCTCAGAATATGGATTTTTGAGTTTTCAAGTTGACAGCTCTGGAATGCCTTTAACAAATTTCCGTGTACTTCAAATCTTATTAATTAAGGGGAGAAAATGACATTTATCTATCTGGTCTTGAAGTCATTGCCCCTGCTTCCAAGCGAGTTCTGTAGTTTCTACTAAAATTTTGGTGTAGATCTCTTTAATAGTAACAGTATTAACAGCTAATAATTATTAAGTACTATGTGTCAGACACTATGCCGAGCAATCTACATGGGCCCTCTCAGTCTTTCACAGCAACGCTAGGAAATAGTTCCTTTTGTTATCTCTGTTTTCCAAGTGGAGGAACCAAGGCCCAGCCATTAAGTTAATGAGCTTGAGTATGAACCTAGGTAGTAACCACTGCCTCTGTAGAATGAACTGTCTACCTTGGGTAACTGTCCATTGTAGGGAACTCGCTAATGGCTTCCTGTCCCTGAGTAAACTGTTCCATTTCTAGGCTCCAGAAAAGGAAGAATTCCTGGCTTGGCAGCATGATCTAGAAGTGAATGATAAAGCTCCTGCGCAGGCTCGGCCAACAGTATTTCGATGGACGGGGGGCGGAAAGGAAGTTTACTTATCTGGGTCCTTCAACAACTGGAGTAAACTTCCCCTCACAAGAAGGTAACTGCCTGGACGGTATTCACATATTTGTCTTAATCCAGGGATACTGTGGTTTCTAAATGGGGAGTAGAAAAGGATGTTTTTATAAAATGGATGCTCAGGGCCACCTGGATGGCTCAGTGGGTTAAGCCTCTGCCTTTGGCTCAGGTCATGATCTCAGGGTCCTAGGATTGAGCCCCGCATCGGGTTCTCTGCTCAGCGGGGAGCCTGCTTTCCCCTCTCTCTCTGCCTGCCTCTCTGCCTACTTGTGATCTCTCTCTGTGTCAAATAAATAAATAAAATCTTAATAAAATAAATAAAAATGGATGCTGAATGGAAAGTAATTTTGCTTAATAATTCACAGGGTTCACATCTCACATCCAGTTAGTCTCTAGGTTCAGAGCACACTTAGAAGAAAACATTTCTTAGTAACAAGTATTTCCTGGACATCTTTGACTTCAGGTATGCAGCTATTTGTTTGCTTACGCAGGACTTCTCCTGCAGGAAGAAATCTGTTCCCCGTGCAGTGGAGAGAGAGCCCTGGGCTGGGAATCTTCAAGACCAGGATTTGAGTCCACATTGGCTAGGCTAACCTCTTGGTGACACCTGAGTCCCAGTGTTTCTCTCTGTAAGAAGGGAATATTGGACAGATCATCTCTGAGGTTCCTTCTGACTTTGCCTCTCTGTGTATTACTTTTGTTTGGAAGGTACCTGTTCTGTAGGCATCATTAGCAAGACCATAGTAAAACGTGTGATCAGGAATCCTAGCATGGACTTCCGTCTCAAGCTGTCACTGAGAAAGCATCTTCACTAGTGAGTGTTCTTGATGAAACAGAGGGAGAGATTGTGCCCTGCTGGGTCAGGCCTGATTGCTATCCCAGACCACGTGCTTTCCCAGCGCTGATGTCAGAATAGAAGGGAAACACTCAGCATAGTTACAAGGCCTTTTAAGTCTGAGGAACAAAACCGAGAGCTTTCCTGGAACCTTGTCTTAGTAGGGAAGCAGGTTTCTTTAGAGACCTATCTGGATCCTGTGGAATGAGTCCCATCTCCTGCCCAAGGCAGATCGACAAAGACTAAAACTTCAGTTTTACCTGGAGCTGCTGTCCTCCTCGGCAAGATGTGTTTTGCATGCAAGCTGAAAAGACACGTGCCTGATTGTGGATCTTTTGATGGGGGGGAAGGCGGGTTATTCCTATACTTAGCAACGTGAGTCCTGCAGGAAACCCCTTGCATTGCTGCTTCCTTACAGCTTTTCTAGATTGGGATCATTCTCCTGACTTGTCTCAAGTGGTTAAAAGTGTTTATTCTTCCGCAGCTGGACTCTTGGTTTCACAGGGAAAGATCGGGTTTTGTTCAATGGCCGATTTTGTCGGTACACTTAGAAGGGCAGCTCACCCAGCTTAAATCCCGTTTCCTCTTTCATTGCAGCCACAATAACTTCGTAGCCATCCTGGACCTGCCTGAAGGAGAGCATCAGTACAAGTTCTTTGTGGATGGTCAGTGGACGCACGACCCTTCTGAGGTACTCTTCCACCCGCCCTTGGTCCTCTGCCTGCCTGCACAATCCAACCAGACCACTTTCCTTTACCGATTGGGCCAGGTCCCTTTGTCCCGCCGACAAAAGTCCCCATGTGTGGCTGAGCTAGATAGCAGTGCTGATTGTCAGACGTACGGGCAGACTTGGCGGAGAGGAGCAGATTGGCTAGCCCAGAGATGAGACCTTCCAGCCAGGAAGTCTAAATTTTCTAAAGAATAACTCCAGAGACCTTCCACATTATGATTTCTGCCTGTCTGTCTCTTCCCAGCCAGTAGTAACCAGCCAGCTTGGCACAGTTAACAACATCATTCAAGTGAAGAAAACTGACTTTGAAGTATTTGATGCTTTAATGGTGGATTCCCAAAAGTGCTCCGATGTGTCTGGTACGAACACAGTTATTTTATACCACGTGTGTGCAGGTGGGGGCCATGCAGTCCAGAAATACTCTTCCTTGTCTTGCCTCTCACTCTTGAGCTCAAGCTGCTGCCCAGTTGGGTGGATGTCTGTAGCTTCCTCAAGAGCCACAAAAGTAATTCCTAACTCTGTCAGGTCAGGTGGTTGAAATCCAGCCACAAGGGAGCTGGAAGTCATTTTTTTAGTCATCTTCAGTATTCGGCAGGTCTGCTTAGCCGCAGAGAGCAGACCGTGGAGACAGAGCCAGAGCTTGATCTCGTGCCTGGGGCGGGGCCCATGAGGCCCTGGAGAGTTGTGTTGGGTTGGTGATGAGCCAGCCCAGGGAAAGCCTGCCAGCTCCCTCCCACTCCCGACCCACTCGGGGTGCCCGCCTAAAGAGCTGCAGCCTGACAGGTGATAAATGGACACCTCCGTGACCTCATGTGGTATATAAGCATCTTCTCAGAATCCCTCTGGGGGAGACGGAGGCTCATCACAGGGAATAGGCTAACTGTGCGACCTGCTCAGTACCAGCCTCGTACAACTTTACCATCTCCCAAGAGTCAGCCAGTTGTCAAGCTTTCAGTAAATTGCTTTCCATCCAAATCCGCAGGAAGAAACAGAATACGTAGAATTCAGAGGCAGTGGTGTGTTGTAATTTAAAGTGTCTGTGAGAGCTTCACTGCCCCTTCTCACAGGGGCTTAAATAATTCCTAGGCCCCTGTGGGAGGCAGCAAAAAGATTGCCCAGGATTGTACCTGATAATCTAACATGATGGATTCAGTTCTGTTTACAGGATGATTCTTTGTTGTTACCTGGCTGGGCCTAGAGCTTCTGCCATCAGGATCTCCTACTCTTATTAGTTCAGAAAGCACAGCGGTAAATCGACCACGGCGGGCTTGCTGTGGCTGAAAAGCCAGCTTGTTGAGCAGGAATTGAAAATCCAAAAATAGCATTGTCTCTAGATAGCTAGCTAATCTTTTCGAACAGTCAATTATTCCTTTTTTCAATAGGTAGGAATTAGGGGTTGGAGAAAATGCCCAAATATCCCCTTGTTACTGTAACTGTAACATGAGGCCACATACCAAAGCTTTTATTCAAGTTTCTGCAGCATAGACCACCTGGGGAAAGAACACTGCCCCTTCACTGCCAGCAAACCAGCATCAGGCTCTGTGTGGATTTCGTATTTAGATACTCACTTTCTTAAAATACATCTTTACTCCTAATGACTCAGTTTTCTGCACTTAATGCTTTTCTGTTTCCTACTGTCCTTTGGTTGGGTCGTGTGAAGGGAGCTGTACCCTAGAAAATGACATCAAGGGAACTGGCAGAGCCAGAGCGCATCAGGTTTATTCTGGATGGCCCTGAGGGTCAGACGACCAGAACCCGTCCCAGGTGTCCTTTGAACAACCTCTCAGTCCCTTCCAGCTGGCCCAGCATTGCTAAGTGAGCTGTCTCTAATCTTATGAAACACTGCCTTTCTAGAAGCTTCTTAACATAGTGTAATTGAGACACTCAAGCAAGAGTTTGAAAGGAACCTAAGAGTGGTGGAGTCAGAGGACCTGTAGAGATCAGGTTTTCAATTTTTTAATTTTGGTTTTAGTTTTGAAATGTGCCCGTGCCTTGTGTAACCTGTTTCTGCCACCCAGTCTGTGTACACAGGCTGCTTTATCTTCTCTTTTATTCTGGCTGGTGGTGCTCAGACCTTGGGCTTGGCTGCTTAAGCCTCACTTGAAGCCCTGAGCTTCTTTGCAGTATTTGCCAGCCCAGCCCAAGGCAAGAAGCATTATTCTGCAGGGGCGTGTCAGGTTAGGTTACTGTGAGCAGCCTCCTTGTTAGTCTGACCCGGAATCGCCAGCTTTGCCACCACCACTGTCTGCTGCCAGGGCATCTGAGCTCACTGCTGAATGTTACTCCAGTCCCCCAGATTGCAGAAGGGTTTTCTCATTGCCTCTACTCTTCACCCAGGGGGGCCTGTGTATTCTTCAAGGGAATAGAAATCTTTATTGAGGGGACAAGGAAAACTAGATGATGCCACAAATTCAACAAGACTGCTTCTAAAACTCAAAATTTTCAGTGTAAATATCCTGTCACCATCTCCCAACAGAGCTGTCCAGCTCCCCACCGGGACCCTACCATCAGGAGCCCTATGTCTCAAAACCAGAAGAACGGTTTAAAGCCCCACCCATTCTCCCTCCACACCTGCTTCAGGTCATCCTGAACAAGGACACGGGGATTTCTGTGAGTACACAGGTGTCTGCTAGCACCATCCTCCATGTTCATGTTCCCAGGCTCCCCTTTCTGACCACCTCTTGGAAAGCAGTTGATAAAAAAGGTCTCCGAGTTGCCCATTGGTGTTAACTGCCGGGGGACCCCCCCACACTGTGGAAATGGGCTACGAGCAAGATGTTCCCCAAGTGTGGGTGCTGCTTTCCCATCACACGAAGCCTTTCTGAGCTTGTCTTCCTATGTCTCACTCCTGTCTCAGCCCTACTTCTTGTAAATCATGATGAAATAAATAGCCACCCCTTCTCAGTAAGCTACTGAATGGAAATCCTCCTCTGGCCCCCACGTTTTAGAATCCAACCGAAATCACCACATCGCTTTCAAAAACATCAGTGCTCCTGGATCCAAATTTCGGGAATCTGAGAATATCAGAGAAAATCAAATTTTCTCTGATACTACGCATAAAAAGAAATGTATAATCTCCTGGATCCTGAAGAGCACCCCATTATTACCTTGTTAATTTTCCATTCTGTTAAAGTAGATATGCGCACCATGGCCCTAATTCCCAAGAATCTGGGTGTTCTTGTCTTTGTCCAAGCCACCCCCTAAAATTCACATGTTTATGAGGTGAGGAAGTAAGCATGACACTCTCTGGAGGCCACGTACAAGTGGGTATGCGTGCACTGCGCTGCAGAGCCGACCCAGGTGTGTGCGCAGCCCCCCACAGTGGCCATGGCTCAGTCCCTGGAGACACTACGCTCCCCCCCGCCCCCCCATCATCCATTTCACTCTTTGTGCTCCTGAATATAGACAGGAGCTTGCAATCCACTGCTCGGCATGTTTAGTACAGATTTATCTTGCTGCTTTCTCTAAAAATGCACTCAGTGGACAGCTCTTTCTTCCTGCCTCCCTTTCTATAAGAGGACAGAGCCATGACCCACACTTTAGAGGCCAAGGTAGAGCCTGACCAAGACACCTACCAGTGCATCCAGTAGGCATACAGGGAGCTCCCCTTAGTTGAAGCAATGAGGCATGACCCCCCTGACCTCATCTGTCCTCTTAGATGAGCCTTTCACTGCCCAGCTTAAGCAGAAAGAGGCATGAGAGCCTGCTTCTTTCCTTTGGATACGCACTGCTGTGAAATAAAGGGGAACCTTCTTCATTTCCAAATCCTAAATGCTCACCGTCTGCCTTTGTTCCCCCCACAGTGTGATCCAGCTTTGCTCCCTGAGCCCAACCACGTCATGTTGAACCACCTTTACGCACTCTCTATCAAGGTAATGGCATGTTTGTTGCTGGTAGAGCTGTGTTTCTCTGCGTACTCCGAGGCCCCCTCGCAACAAAATTACCTGGAGTACTTACCTAAGGGGCAGCTTCTGGGCCCTTGTGCAGACCCACAGGCTCCAGTTCTGAAGGCAGAACAGGACTCTCTTTATTAAGCCACTTTGAAGATTCTCAAACACACACACACACACACTAAAGTTTGTGCCCTTGACTTAGTTCTGCCTTTGATCATTTCCACCCTCTTCCTCAGGATGGAGTGATGGTGCTCAGCGCGACCCACCGTTACAAGAAAAAGTATGTCACCACCTTGTTATACAAGCCCATATGAAGAGCTGGGAGCCAGCGGTGGTCCCCAGGGAATGGTGTGCACCCCCAGCCTCCACGCGTGCATGCTTTCCACTAGAGGGAACGGACTGTAAATTTTTCATCCACACTCTACAAGACATTTCATACCCGCCGTAGTCCTGCTTGAAGGTTTGTTCCAGGCATGGCAGCTCCTAAAGTGCCTCTGTCTGTAACAGTCCTCTTGGCCCCCAGTGGCTGTGAGCCTCAGGGCTCACCGGAGTGGAGAACAGAGTAAGGGGACATAGAAGGTCTGGGGCCCCCACGCCACGGTGCATGAGGACAGGTGCAGTTCTGAACAGACATCCTCTGAGCTGGTCATGGAGATGCTTCTTAAGCCAAAAATGAAGCCCAGCCACTTTGCTGGTAAAACCCAGGAAACCGGGACTGAGGCCACACAAAATATCTAATCATAAGTGTTTTTGAGGCCATCCCCTTGTCCCTGTCAAGGCCTGGAGCTAACAGCAACAATTGGTCCTCTGAAATCAAAGCAATAGGTTGTCTCCTGTTCTCTGCTCCAGGGAGGTATAATTTCTATAGAAATTAGAACCTGTCTGATTTCCAGGTGAAGATTGACAGTTGTTTTTTATGCTTATGTGCAGTAAGTACTTTTGTTTTAAACCAGAGCTGGCTGATTCTGTGGCCTCAGGGCAATTTTAAAACCACCCCAACCAGAATATAGATGATGTGAACTGTATTCAGCAATAATCTATTTTCAGAACAGACTGAAAATCGCTGCCATGTTTCTCCATTAAGCCAGATGATCTGAGGACTGACCACTGTTAGCTGGCGTGCTGTCCAGCTTCTTATTGTAATCGTAACAAGGTGACAGTGTTACCATGAAAACTTTGGAGAAGCACCCTACCCTAGCCTGGCCACCTTGCTCAGGACCTCCATCTCTACTTAGCAATGAAGGGAGTAGCACTTGCTCTTGCTTATTCTGGAAGGAATTTAGAACTTCTCAGCGGCCTTCTAAATTTGTGTCGGGAAGACATCCTTTGGACCAAAGCAAACCTCTTTACACTCGACGTGGTTTCCAGGGAGATTTGCTGCAGCTGTGCCCATTAGCACAGGTTCCTGTCCCCAAGTCCACAGAAGCTGTTGTACCCTGCGTTCCTGCTGGGAGATGGAGGAACGAGCTCCCTGGTTTCCAGTATTTATTTGGTAAACCTGAGTCTGGGATACCCTTTTTTTGTTACTGTTTTCCAAACGGAATTATTGTCACCTTGACGTACAGGTTTCAATAAAGCTTTGTAAAGATAACGGGACGTGCACTTGGAGGAAGCTTTGATTTTCTTTCCTCATTTGGAGAAGAGATGGGAACTCTTCAGAGCTTTACTCAGCACAGTGCTTTTTCAGTGTTTATCTCATATCAGCACTCACCGAAAATGGTCCCATCCTCGTGGTACTCTGGGGTGAGTGACGGGGCAGCTGCAGCTGCCCCCAGGGCTGAGGAACATTCCCTTGACCCACCCATTCTGCACGTAGCATTTGGAAGGCTGCTAAGGAGCCTGTAAAACTGAGCTCCTTTGAACCAGTGAGTCAGGAGGGGAAGCTAAGGAGAGCCAACTGCAAAGCTTCCCAGTTTGGGCAGGTTGGGGGCATCCCCAGGTCGGAGGTTTTGTCGCCTCTTGCACATCAGTAAGCACCACGGAGCCTGGGATCTTGACACCTGCTTTGGAAGACACCAGGACATTATGGAATCAGAGTTGCTCCCATCAGCTAAAAAGAGCTCTGTTTGTTCTCCCAAAAATGATGAAAGATTACAGATGTGTTTTTAATAAGCCCTTCCTTCCCAGGCATCAGAAAACATTTAATAAATTTATGAGAAAAGGGAACCTCGGTCATGTGAGGTGGAGAGTAGTGTTGAAAGCATCCCTAAGTCGGTAGTTAGCTAGCTCACTCTGAAAACCCAAGCGATGTGGGAACCCTAGACTATAAGGACTGTAGAGATTATTTAGACTATGGAAACACGCAAAACTCCTCTTTCCAAAACCGGACAAAGTATTTTTAAAATACAATTGAAAATACATACCTAAGCTCGAAAGTATGAAGGGGATCTATTCAAGCACCAAAAACATAGAGACCATTGCCATGTTTGGCAAGCTGTGAGCACAGCCCCTAGGTCCGTGATGGGGACGGAGGGTGGCTGGTGGTGGGGCCCCTGTATGAGTTGCTCCAGAACAGCACCGCCCTTTCTGTGAGGGGGGGTTAGAAAACCTGGCTGCTAGCCTACGTCCGCTCAGAGGAAGCCAGTAGCCCCAGGCTGTGGGGGAAACAGCATGAACTTGGAAATCTAATGTAAAAACGAATTGGGAGTCAGGAAACCCTGTCAGAGCCCTCAGCAGCCCAGTGGCCACATAGGACTCCCGAGGGAGCTAGCCACTCTGGTGGACATGTGGGCACGGCCACCTCCTGGAACCATGGTCTCTGCAGTCTCTACAGCCGTCGATGCATCTACAAGACTTCCATTTTCTTTAAAAGGTAACACAAAGCAAGTCTCCTGTGGTTTAGAAGATTGCTCACAGGTCCAAGTGAAAGACTCCATACCCTAGGTAATGGAAATCATTTTACAGATGTGGGAAAGACGCAAATCACGGGGGCAAAGCCAAATGTAGAAGTGAAGTGTCCTATAACCCAGGCAGTGCCTTCTCTATTAGCATTCCCGTGATGGGTGAGGACTGGTGACATGGTTAATGCTTAACCCAAATTGCTTTTTTCTTTTTTTTTTTTTTAATTAACATATGATGTTTGTTTCAGGGGTACAGGTCTGTGATTCATCAGTCTTAACACAATTCACAGCACTCATCATAGCACATACCCTCCCCAATGTCCGTCACCCAATCATCCCATCCCTCCCACCCCGCTTCCCTCCAGTAACCCTCAGTTTGTTTCCTGAGATTGAGTCTCTTAAGGTTTGTCTTCCTCCCTGGTTTTGTCTTGTTTCATTTTTCTCTCCCTCTCCTTATGATCCTCTGTCTTGTTTCTCAAATTCATCATCTCAGTGAGATCATATGATACTTATCTTTCTCCGATTGGCTTACTTCACTTAGCATAATACACTCTAGTTCCGACCACATCATTGCAAATGGCAAGATATCCGGAGTTTTTTGATGGCTACATAATAGTCCAGTGTGTGTGTGTGTCCCATCTTATTTATCCACTCATCTGTTGATGGATATCCAGGCTCTTTACATAGTTTGGCTATTGCGGACATTGCTGCTATAAACATTGGGGAGCATGTGCCCCTTCCAGAGTGGCCGCACCAGCTTGCATTCCTACCAACAGTGTAGGAATCCCCCGTCTACATCCTTGCCAACACCTGTCGTTTCCTGACCTGTTAATTTTAGCCATTATGACTGGTGCGAGTTGGTATTTCATTGGATTTGTATTTCCCTGATGCCGAGTGATGTTGAGCACTTTTTCATGTGTCTGTTGGTCATTTGGATGTCTTCTTTGCAGAAATGTCTGTTCATGTCTTCTGCCCATTTCTTGATTGGATTCTTTGTTCTTTGGATGTTGAATTTGATAAGTTCTTTATAGATTTTGGATACTAGCCCTTTGTCTGATATGTCGTTTGCAAATATCTTCTCCCATTCTGTCAGTTGTCTTTTGGTTTTGTTGACTGTTTGCTGTCCAAAAGCTTTGATCTTGATGAAGTCCAGTAGTTCATTTTTGCTCTTGCTTCCCTTGCCTTTGGTGATGTGTCTAGGAAGAAGTTGCTGCAGCTGAGGTCAAAGAGGTTGCCGCCTGTGTTCTCCTCAAGGATTTTCATGGATTCCTAACTCACATTTAGGTCTTCCATTTTGAGCCTATATTTGTGTGTGGTGTAAGGAAATGGTCCGGTTTCTTTCTTCTGCATGTGGCTGTCCAATTTTCCCAACACCATTTGTTGAAGGGACTGTCTTTTTTCCATTGGACATTCTTTCCTGCTTTGTTGAAGATTAGTTGACCATAGAGTTGAGGGTCCATTTCTGGGCTCTCTATCCTGTTCCTTTGATCTATGTGTCTGTTTTGTGCCAGTACCATACTGTCTTGATGATGACAGCTTTGTAATAGAGCTTGAAGTCTGGAACTGTGATGCCACCAACTTTGGTTTTCTTTTTCAACATTCCTCTGGCTATTTGGGGTCTTTTCTGGTTCCATATAAATTTTAGGATTATTTGTTCCATTTCTTTGAAAAAAAAAATGATGGTATTTTGATAGGGATTGCATTAAATGTATAAATTGCTTTAGGTAGCATAGACATTTTCACAATATTTGTTCTTCCAATCCATGAGCATGGAACGTTTTTCCATTTCTTTGTGTCTTCCTCAATTTCTTTCATGAGTACTTTATAGTTTTCTGAGTATAGATTCTTTGCCTCTTTGGTTAAGTTTATTCCTAGGTATCTTATGGCTTTGGGTACAGCTGTAAATGGGATCAACTCCTTAATTTCTCCTCTGTCTTGCTATTGGTGTATAGGAATGCAGCTGATTTCTGTGCATTGATTTTATATCCTGACACTTTACTGAATTCCTGTATGAGCTGTAGCAGATTTGGAGTGGAGTCTTTTGGCTTTTCCACATAAAGTATCCTATCATCTGCAGAGAGTGAGAGTTTGACTACTTCTTTGCTGATTCAGATGCCTTTTATTTCTTTTTGTTGTCTGCTGAGGCTAGGAGTTTAGTAGTATGTTGAATAGCAGTGGTGATAGTGGACATCTCTGCTGTTTTCCTGACCTTAGGGGACAAACTCTTGGTTTTTCCCCATTGAGAATGATACTCATTGTGGGTATTTCATAGATGGCTTTGATGATAGAGGTATGTATCCTCTACCCTACCCTGTGAAGAGTTTTGATCAAGAAAGGATGCTGTACTTTGTCAAATGCTTCTTTTTCATGTACTGAGAGGATTACATAGTTCTTGTTCTTTCTTTTATTAATGTATCACATCGATTTGCGGATGTTGAACCATTCTTGCAGCTCAAGAATAAATCCCACTTGGTCGTGGGGAATAATCTTTTTAATGTACTGTTGGATCCTATTGGCTAGCATTTTGGTAAGAATTTTTGCATCCATGTTCATCAGGGCTATTGGTCTGTAATTCTCCTTTTTGATGGGGTCTTTGTCTGGTTTTGGGATCAAGGTAATGCTGGCCTCATAAAATGTGTTTGGAAGTTTTCCTTCCATTTCTATTTTTTGGAACAGTTTCAGGAGAATAGGTATTAATTCTTTAAATGGTTGGTAGAATTCCCCTGGGAAGCCATCTGGCTCTGGGCTCCCGCTTGTTGGGAGATTTTCGATTACTGCTTCAATTTACTTACTGGTTATGGGTCTGTTCAGGTTTTCTGTTTCTTCCTAGTTCAGTTTTGGTCATTTATATGTTTCTAGGATTGCATCTATTTCTTCCAGATTGTCTAACTTGCTGGCGTATAGTTGCTCATAATATGTTCTTATAATTGTTAGTATTTCTTTGATGTTGGCTGTGATCGGATCTCTTTTGTTCATGATTTTATTAATTTGGGTTTTTTTCTCTTTTCTTTTTGGTAAGTCTGGTCAGGGGTTTATCAATCTTATTAATTCTTTCAAAGAACCAGCTCCTGGTTTCATTGTTCAACTGTTCTTTTGGTTTCTATTTCATTGATTTCTGCTCTGGTCTTTATTATTTCTCTTCTCCTTCTGGATTTAGGGTTTCTCTGCTGGTTCTTTCTCCAGCTTCTTTAGGTATAGGGTTAAGTTGTGTATTTGAGACATTGTTTCTTGAGAAAGGCTTATAATGTTATGGACTCCCCTCTTAGGACCACCTTGGCTGCATCCCAAAAGATTATGAATGGTTGTGTTTTCATTTGTTTTGATGAATTCTTCAAATTATTCTTTAATTTTCTGGTTGACCCATTCATACTTTAGTAGGCTGCTCTTTAGCCTCCATGTATTTGAGTTCTTTCCAACTTTCCTATTCTGGTTGAGTTCTAGTTTCAAAGCAGTGCGGTCTGAAAATATGCAGGGAATGATCCCCAACTTTGGGTACCAGTTGAGACCTTATTTGTGCCCCAGGATGTGATCTATTCTGGACAATGTTCATGTGCAATTGAGAAGAATGTGTATTTGTTGCTTTGGGATGGAATGTTCTGAATATATCTGTGAAGTCTATCTGGTTCAGGGTGTCATTTAAACCCCTTATTTCCTTGATCTTTTGCTTAGATGATCTGTCCATTTCAGTGAGTGGAGTATTAAAGTCTCCTACCATTATTGTATTATTGTTGATGTGTTTCTTTGATTTTGTTATTAACTGGTTTATATAACTGGCTGCTCAAATGTTAGGGGCATAGATATTTACAATTGTTAGATCTTCTTGTTGGATAAACTGTTTATCCAATCTGTATCAATCAGTGAATCTGATACAATCCATATCTGTAGGTATGAAATAGTGTCCTTCTTCATCTCTTATTATAGTCTTTGACTTAAAATCTAATTTGTCTGATATGAGGATTACTGCCCCCAGCATCCTTTTGAGGTCCATTAGCATGGTAAATGGTTTTCCACCCCCTCACTTTAAATCTGGAGGGGTCTTTGGGTCTAAAATGAGTCTCTTGCAGACAATTTATCGATGGGTCTTGTTTTTTTATCCAATCTGATACCCTGTGTGTTTTGATTGGGGCATTTAGCCCATTTACATTCAGGGTAACTATTAAAAGAGATGAATTGGGACGCCTGGGTGGCTCAGTTGGTTAAGCCGCTGCCTTCGGCTCAGGTCATGATCCCAGCATCCTGGGATCGAGTCCCACATCAGGCTCCTTGCTTGGCAGAGAGCCTGCTTCTCCCTCTGCCTCTGCCTGCCTCTCTGCCTGCCTGTGCTCGCTCGCTCACTCTCTCTCTCTGACAAATAAATAAATAAATAAATATCTTTAAAAAAAATAAAAGATGAATTTAATGCCATTGTATTGCCTATAAGGTCACTGTTACTATATATTGCCTCTGTTCCTTTCTGGTCTGTGTTACTTTTAGGCTCTCACTTTGCTTCGAGGACCCCTTTCAATATTTCCTATAGGGCTGATTTGGTGATCACAGATTCTTTTCATTTCTGTTTGTCCTGGAACCCAAATTGCTTTTGAATGAAGATGTATTCTTCCCTCTGGAAATGTATATACAGACAGATTTATAGAGCCAAAGGTAAGGCTTTCACATCCCTAACATGTAAAACGGTACTGGGTCAATAGGACCATATGTCAAAATACTGAAACCAAAGATCAAAGGACCTAGGCAAAGCTCTTTCCTTCCTCTGGCTTCACTTATGAGTATAAATGGGAGGGAGGTCAACAGTGCTCTGAAACCAGATCAAAGCCTAACTTCTCACTGGAGTCTGCCATTCCCCCGCTCCACCCCTTCCCAGCATGTCAATGCTGGAATGAGATTAAGGATGTTGATCTGGTTCAGGTGACCTTGGGCAGGTCACACAGCCTTTCTTCGCTTGATTTCCTCCCCTGAGAAATGAGAGGGTCTGGATGGACTAGCACTAGATGATCTTCAGGCTCCTTTAGTGTTGGGAGCTCCAAAGCCTTTACAACATGGCTGGGATACGGCCACAAACAGGAAGTCAGGAGTCCAGAAAGGAAAAAATGCCAGCCCCTCAATTCGCTCAAATAGGAAAATTATAAACTCCAAAAGCCAAGATTAAAAACCCAAAAACATCACAGTGATCTCATCCATGGTTGAGGTCAGAAACAACCACTTAGGGAAGAGTAAAATGTCATTTGGTTCGACTCCCATTATTTCTAGATGAACACAGTTTAATTTCAGAACATGCATTCAATTCTCCCAGTACCTGATTCTCCACCAGTGTTTATGAACAGTTTGAATGAATTAATGAGGATCCAACTCTAGACCACTCACATCTCCATCCAGCTTTTTTTTTTTTTTTTTTAAGATTTTATTTATTTATTTGACAGAGATCACAAGCAGGCAGAGAGAGAGGAAGGGAGGCAGGCTCCCCACCGAGCAGAGGGCTCGACATAGGGCTCAATCCTAGGACCCCGGGACCAAACCTGAGCCAAAGGCAGAGGCCTCAACCCACGGAGCCACGCAGGCACCTCTCCATCCAGCTTCTAAAGAATCCCTCCTTAGTACCTCTCTTGGAGAGAGAAACAAGGAAGGAGGAACAAGCCAGAGCCTTCTAACCCAGAACACCAATGACAGTTGTCTTCAGGAGAAAATAAGGAAGTTACGAGCACGTGTGCATCTCTTCTAAAGCCTGAGTCATCCCTCCTATTGTAATAACATCTGCAGGGCCTTCCTGAGAGCCAGCAGTGTGGTGAGTCAGACCCTCAGAGAAGGTCCTGAAAGCTGGAGCAGCCAGAGCTCCCAGTCTGTGGGGCCTGCTCTGTTTCTGGTCAGCTCCCACTCATAGTCTTTTTTGTCCTCTTTGTCCTCAGTATGGGCCTTTCCTGGATGAGGACACCAGCCTGCAACACAACCTTTTCTACTGCCCCTGTGTGAATTCACCCATCTCATCTGGGAAATTGTGTGTACAGTGAGTCAACTTTTTCTTTTTTATGGTCTTTTTTATGGAAAGACAGCCTGAGCTGCATATAATAGTAAATTCTTTTTCAAAATTCTTTCCTCTACCTCCAACCAGCCCTTCCGGGGAAATAGAGTTCCATTAATCATTGATAGACTCAAGGGAAAGCCATGTGATCAACACTGTGCTGTATTTCCACTACCTCACCCTCCCCAGCTTTGGAAAATAAAGCAATATTTGATTAGGCAAGTGATAAAACACTCATATAAATGTTGTGTGCCTGGTGCCACAGTCTCTGTGCTGTAGACAACATAAGCACTGTTTAAACTGCCCAGAGAGAAATCTGACCAGGACAGGCCAAGGTTTCTCAACCTTGGCACTATTGACACTTGGACCCAATAGGAGCCTAGTGGGGGGCGGGGGCTGCCCCATATACTGTCAGACCAGCTAGATGCCAGTCGTGACAATCAGAAATGTCTGCAGACATTGTCAGATATCCTGAAGGGAGGGGAGCAAAGTGCAGTGATTTAGAACCACCAGAATAGGCCAATTCAGCTGTTACTAGGAGCCAAAGCTTATCTGTTCCCACCCCTGTAGGCCTAGTCTTAATGCTTTAGACTTAAAACTGCATTCACAAGGTTGCTAGAGTAAATCAGATTCAAGAGGCCCAGTTCTGAAGGAAAAACTTCAGTTCCATCAAGCAAATTATCTCTTTTTTGGCCTAAGTCTCCAAATCCTGAAGTTTCATGGTCTGAAATTTGCTACGCAGTCAGCATCTTTAGTCTCATGAAAATTAAGTTGTAAGCACAGAACACGTGATGTCTGAGTCTGTGTTTAAGAAACAGGAGTGGTGGGGTGCTTGGTTGGCTCAATCGTATGCATCTGCCTTCAGCTCAGGTCATGATCTCAAGATCCTAGGATAGAGCTCCGTGTCAGGCTTCCTGTTACTCCCTCTCCCCCTGCCCCTCCCTTGTGCATTCTGTCTCTCAAAACAAAATCTTGGGGGGAAAAAAAAGGAGTGGTGGCAGTATAGAAGGTTAGGCCTCATTTTATGGTGGGCTGAGTAATTGTTGTTTCTTTGGGATCATTCCTTAGGGTCCAGAAAAGCTTTCGGGAACATTCCTTTTGGAACCGAACTGTTTATGCTTTTGAAGTATTCCATGGCTGTCAAGCATTCTCATTAACTGAAAAGGTTGGTTGATATTTAATAGACTTTCCCCACTATTGTAAGGAAAGAAAGGTTCCAACATTTTTACTTGTTTCATCTTCTGAATTATTTCCCTTTTTATCTTTTTAAAATATTTTATTTATTTACTTAACACAGAGAGAGAGAGAGAGATACAAGAGAGGGAATACAAGCAAGGGGTGTGGGAGAGGGAGAAGCAGGCTTCCCCTCATCAGGGAGCCCAATGCAGGGCTCGATCCCAGGACCCTGGGACCATGACCTGAGCTGAAGGCAGAGGCTTAATGACTGAGCCACCTAAGTACCCCTGAATTATTTCCCTTCTTATAGTTATGACCTTTGGCAGATTTTTATCTCCAGCAGTAAAGCAGAACAGAATTGCCAACTATGGTTCTTGTAACAAGCCATGTCAGATACAACCCTGCAAGTAAGATTGTGACTGTGGTCAGATTACTTCATTGAAAAATAAAAATCAAGAGAGTAAAAGCAACAGGAACCATGAAAGAAATCACCATTTGCCAAAACTAATGTTTGTTAGTATAAACTCTGCTTGATCCGGACAAACTAAAAAATCACGGAAAGGGTGCCTGAGTGGCTCAGTGGGTTAAAGCCTCTGCCTTCGGCTCAGGTCATGATCCCAGGGTCCTGGGATCGAGCCCCACATCGGGCTCTCTGCTCAGCAGGGAGCCTGCTTTCCCCTCTCTCTCTGCCTGCCTCTCTGCCTACTTGTGATCTCTGTCTGTCAAATAAATAATAAAAAATAAATAAATAAAATAAAAAATCATGGAAATAATCTACCTCACAGACTCTAAAAATCCATCTAGTTAAAAATAGAAGTATTTACATTTTAAATTACCTTGATCTGAACTCCTCCAAGGAATTCTACATCATTAAAATCCCCAGGGCCTTATAAGAGACAGAGATTTTGAGGTGACCTGTTTTCTTGGTTAGCTGCTAATATTATAGAACTGGATTATAGGTAATCCAATCTCAAGCCTTTCAGAATGGCCTGTTTGCATTAGGAGCTCTCCAGTTCCACAGTCCTATAAAGTGACCTACCTGCCAAGTTCACGGTTCACTGGAAATAATGACTAAACTTCAACAAGGTCTCACTCTTGGAAGAGAATGCTGCCAGTCCGCTTGATTCCAGGAAAGCAAGTGTGCTTGGACCTGTGTGTCCTTCCCCGACCCCAGAAAAAAAGTACCTCCGACCCCACAAGAAAAGGAAGCAAGGTCCCATACCATGATAACAACCCTGTGGTGACACAGGCCCAAGACTTAGGATTTTTGTGGTCTCTTAAGAAGAGGTCATTGCACGAAAGCAAACATTTTAGATCATTGCTTTATTTCACTATTGTTTAACAACAAAGTTCATTCCTCTCCAGATGGATCTTGAATTGTTCCTTTGTGTTCTTTTCCTCATCCTGAATAAAAAAGGTAATGAAGAAAAAGCCTGTACTTTTGGAGACCTAGAATCTTACTTATGCTAATAAGCTTTTGACTGCGATTTCGTGGTCCGGTATTTCCTGCTGGCATCTTGGTGGTCCCACGGAGCTCCCCACCCTCCAGTGAAGATGGCTGTCCACAACTACCACCGTTGAAACCAAAGGTAAGTGTTGAAAAATGCACCTTTTACAATAAAAAAGTAGAAACCAATTCAATTTCCTTTTTTTTTTTACGAATATAAAGTTTCTTGTAAATATGTACAGTCTTTTGAGCTAGTTCTATAGCAGGAAGCATTTCACAGATGAGACACACGATATACACTTTCCAGGCTCAAGAAGCCCATTTCTCATGGAGATCCTAAATGAAATGCCAAGACTGAAAGACCAGTTTTCAGTGACCTTTCCAAATACTTGTGGACCAAGAGACAAAAACTTCAGCAAACATTCAGTCTGATCTGCCCTGGGGAGGGGAGGGAATGCAGCATGACCCCAAAGACGCCAAGCAACACATAAAACAACAGCATGACACCTGCCAAGGGCGTAACAACATGGAGGGAGGGACACAGGCATTCCAAACAAGAAAGCACTTGGGTTAAGAGACAAGCAGGAAGGAACTGGAATTTGGGCCAGGTTGCAATCTGGAAAGTGATCTGAACTGTGGACAACGTGGGGTTGGTTGCAGTGTGGTCACGTTCCCCTGCGGTGGTGGGAACAGGTCTACCTTTCAGCCTACCTAGGATGTGCCTTGGTTGTTCGAGGCATGCCTAAGAGTCACGCAGAATCTGAAGCAAGAGGTGCCTTGTGGGAGATTAAAGGCAGAAGTAAGGCCGCTAGTTAGCTTGCCAACTGCAGAGCCTCTGGGTTGCTTCTTGACCGGTTGCCAGGAATTTTGCCTTCTGGTAGCGGGCGGCGAGAAACCGTGTGAGCTGCGCGGCACCTAAGGGAGGACCTCCCGACCCCGGCAGAGGCAGAGGAGGGGCCGCAGCGCTCTGGAACTTCCTGGTCCTCGGCTAGCCCTAGGGAAAGGCTCACTTGGGAAGTCACAGTTTTGTGGGATAGAACCGTGCTGGATGTTGTGTGAACACAGAGTCATCCACGAGGGAGTCAGGGAAGCGTGAGGGTGTGAGGTGGTGGTTTGCTGAAATCCTTCTCTGGTCGTAAGGCTTGAGCGTTTGGTTTTTTGTTTGTTCAGTGCTACAGACTGCAGCTTGTTGTGGCCAGTGAGCTGGCAAGTGATCAGAGGGTCTCGATTCAGCGGGAGCTATGGTATGTACTAGTACATCGGCAGAGCAACCCAAGGGGGGCAGCCAGGTCGGGGGGCAGCACATGCAGTGAACCGCCATGCAGAACTCCTGGACGGGTCTCTTCCCATCCCAGGGTGGGGAATAACGCACTGTCGTGGACAGGAGGCGGGCACCCCCGGTCCCCTCCCGGACCCAGAGACTCATTAATGCTGGGCGCCGAGCAAGTCTATTGCATGCTTTCCTGCCCAGAGCTACGTGGAAAGC
Source organism: Mellivora capensis (assembly GCA_004024625.1). Taxonomy (NCBI): domain Eukaryota; kingdom Metazoa; phylum Chordata; class Mammalia; order Carnivora; family Mustelidae; genus Mellivora; species Mellivora capensis. Next base: position 121,799 of record PISX010002620.1, on the reverse strand, counting down.
AGGGATAGCAGTCTGGGGAGATGACGCTGAGGGGCAGGGAGGGAGAGCTCCTCGAGGTCCCTTGGCCCCAAGTCACTGCCTCCAAGCTGAGGCCCGATGACCTCCGTACATTCTCAGCTGGTGGGAGGGGAAGTCGTCAAGGCCATAAAAGGCAATGAGAACAGTAAACATTTGGCTAAGATGTCACCCTGGGTCAAACAGGGCCATCTGCGAGGATGGACTGGGACAAGAATGAACCTACATGAGTGCAGGAGGTTAGCCAACTGGCAGGGACTCTTCCACAATACGTTTCCGGAGCAAAGACCTGATGGTGTGATCTAGCTAAAAATGACTACAACAGGAAATACATTGCTATTCAAATCTATTAAGAATTCTGTTGTCTTTAAAAAAAAAAAAAAAGGAAATCCAACCAACCCTATCTTAAAGTAGCTATTAAATAGGATTCTAACCACGTCGTAGTTAGCGCAGGTTGGTTTCCTCTGATGAACCGGTACAGGCTAGAGCTAGGTATAAAAGTTGATGAATGCTCTGAAAGAGTAACAAAGTGCACGGAGGATGGCTGCAGGAAGGCGCTGGCAGCTCCGAAGAGCTCGGCCCCTGCACCCCCTGGATGCAGGCTGTCCGCACGGAGGCGGGTCTGGGCCCAGCTGTGCCTTGGGGTGGCTGAGCAGATGGGTGCTGGGGGCCCCTTCAGCGGAGTTCCTTAGAGTGGTGTTTTCCTGCAGGTTAAGATGAGGAGTTGGTTTTCCTGGCTGAGATTTACACTGAAGACTGGTCCCAGACCTAGGAGCAAAAGGAGGAGGAGTTTCAGCTGAGGTGGCCAAGAGTCCCTGGGCTTGCCCTGCATGATCCCGGCAGGACGCATGCTGTGCTTGGTCTCCCTGCGGCCGGTAACACCGAGTGCTGCCCAGGCCAGCACCAGCAAGAAGAGCCATGCTGCGGAATGAAATTCACAGAAAATTCTCCAAAGCTTTGGATGGATCTCTGTTAAACACACATACGCTGGACCGTTTTATCGGTAAGTAGAGGGGCTAAGAAGAAACATTGACAGGCTTTTCCTCGTCTTGACTGGCAGGGGTCCCAATTGTGACCTGCAGGTGGCATTAGGAGAATGTGATCTAGAAAACCACCCCCCTCCGACCCCCAGGGACAGAAGGGTGACTGTGCTGTCCAGAGGGGGCCCCTGGAACTGGCTAGCCTGCCAAGGAGGCCCCAAGCACTCAAACCCTCCCCCTGCTCATGGGGAACCACCCCCCTTGGCTTCAACACCTCCCGCCATCTCTTCATTCACTAACTTAAAAAGTTACATAGATAATACATGCATATGGTTTAAAGATTTCAAAAGGCTCAGAGTTCTAGAAGGCAACCACTGTTCCCAATTTCTATGTAGCCCTCCAAAATAATTCTTGATGTACGTGTGTATCTGTATATGTGCCTGAAAAAGTAAGGCATAAACTTTGGGTAGCATACTACCGTTTGTGTTTAAGAAGGGGAGACATATACACGTATTTGCTTATATGCATAGAATATCTCTAGAAACTGCTAACACTGGTTGCCTCTGGGGAAGGGAATGATCTACCCGTGGGTAGCTATTCCATTTTGAGGTACACATGTATACATCATCCATTTGCTTAGAAAGGCCTCTTCTGAAATAGGTTTACTTCCTGAACTTGCTGTATGTCCTGAAAAATCTGAATTATGAGTGTTCCTCCCCCACCTCCCTTTTTTTCCAACAGTGATCCTGAAGGGCTCTCCACTCCCCAGGTTACTCCTCTGGCCTCAGAATGGTGCCTCACCTTATTGACCTGGGACAGTGGGGTCCTCACAGCTCCCACAGGCAGCCGGCCCCGGCTGCTGTCTTCAAACAGCCTCCCAGGGGAGCGTTCCCTCCGCGTACTGAGCATCCGGCCTGGCGACTTCTCCCGCTCCAGGGGGCGGCCGGGAGACTTGTCCCTGCGCAGCTCTGTCCGCCCCTCTCGGTAGCGGTGGGGTGTGCTTGGCTCTCGCGGGTGGCTGGGGCCTTCCGGGGGGGGTGCCGGGCTAGAGGCCACACGCTTGGTGATGTGCTCGTTGTACGTTGGTGGGCCTCGCTTGTTGGGGCTGCAGGCAACAGGGAAGGGAGGTGTGGAGCTGAGAAGTCATAACCCCGAAGAAGCATCTTCCTCCTCTGAGCAACCCCGGTGCCCCCAATCTTTAGTAGAAAAGATCCCACCTGGAGTTCTTTGGGCTTTTTATTTTCTTCTGGTGGTGAGGACAGGGAGAGAAAGATGACGACAAAAGAAAACCAACTTCCTGGTCTCAGTGCAGGTTTTTACTGAGTACCTACTGTGTGCTAAGCTCTTAATGTGTTCTGACTCATTAAATCATCTCATAACAGCTCCACAAACTAGGAACAAGCATGACCCTCACCGTTCAGATAAGAACGTGGAGACAGACTGGGGGTTGGCCTGCGCTAAGAAGCTCACACGGGTCAGTTTGACATCCTAACCCCCACCCTGTAATCCTACCGCCCTAGTATTTTGCAGAGCCTAGAAGGCACAGAGGAGTCTTCCCTTAGGGGTTGAGGCTGCTACGAGACCCTTGATACAAAGGAGCAATTTTGAGAAAGCCTGCGCTCATCACTGCCAGCAGCCATATCTGTCCCCCTCCTCGGCCTGGTGCTCCGTCACCTCTCCTTCCAGGCGGCTTTCCAAGCCTCCTTGGCACCCAGTGCTGATGTGAAAGGTGTAGGGGATCAGACCCGACAGAATTAGAAAACTGAGCAGGACAAATAAAAATAGTACAGTTGGTGCAAAACGCGCCCCTGGCCCCAAAGGTTGATGTAATAACCAAACAACTGACCAACACTGCGCCTCTCTGGACGGCCCGTCCAGCCTCCACCCAGCCTGGGTATTTCAAACGAAGATTTCAGCAGATATAGCCCTAACCATTCTCTCTGAAGAAGCAAGATCCAGAACAGAACTGAGTCAATTCCTTCCCACTCTAATGAGCAGAAAAGTACTCAAGCCTCATCACCTCAGCACAGTCAGAGCTAGGAAAAGGGCTACTTAAAATGGGTACATTTTATAGAGACTATTACTTGGAAAACATATTTTGATTGATTGGGGCTTTATTGCAGAAAATAAAGTAGAAATCAGGAAAGTAAATTTATCCTTGTTATTTTTAAAATCTAAATTACAATTGGAATTTCATGCTGATTCTAAGAATGAGCCAAGTATGAATCACATACTGATTTATCTTGCTCTAATTTTTGCAACAAAACAGGATGCTAATAGGCTCAATGACATACTTTCCATCAATGTTGGACTTCTGCAGTAGAGTCAAAGTCATTTCTTCAAAACTGTTTGAGAGTGTTACTGATTTTCCCAGAGGCCTATCTTAATCCTTGATATTTAAATCCTTCTCTTTGAAAGGGGCTAAACTTCTTGTTGTTGTTTCCTTCAGTTATTGACCTAACTGCCAGAATCACTTTTGTCAATGCCCGTAATTAGAAACAAGAAAAGCAATGACACCTACTGGGGAAGGAGAGACTCTAGAGCAAGCTTGAGGGCCAAATCCAGACAGATGACCTGTTTTTATAAATAAAGTTTTATTGGAACACAGCCATGCCCATCTGGTTATGCACCGTCTATAGCTTTCACAGAATAATAGCTGAATAATTAAGAGAGACCATATGGCCCACAAAGCCAAAAATATTTACTATCTGTACCTTTTTTTTTTTTTAAAGAATTTATTTATTTATTTATTTGACAGAGATCACAAGTAGGCAGAGAGGCAGGTAGAGAGAGGGGGATGGGGAAGCAGGCTCCCTGCTGAGCAGAGAGCCCGATGTGGGGCTCCATCCCAGGACCCTGGGATCATGACCTGAGCTGAAGGCAGAGGCTTAACCCACTGAGCCACCCAGGCGCCCCATACTATCTGTATCGTTACGGAAAAAGTTTGCCTATTCCGGCACAATAGTGAAACAGAAAGGTGAGTAGAAATAATTTGATAAGTGATCAGTTCATTGTGAAGATTTTCATGTGACGCTCTGGTTTCCCTGTGCAATTCTAACTATGAAGATTCCAGACAACATATCCAGAAAGCCAGAACCGCCCCCCCCAACCCCTGTGCATGCTACATGTCCAGTGGAAAAATTTAAGGTAACTCAGATTTCAACATCTTGAAATAAGGCTTATATTCCTCTCTAGTCATGTGGCTTTAAGATGTGGAAGACAAAAATAAATAAATTCCAAGTAGGAGAATTACATTAAGCCTATTTGTTATGGAAGGGAAATTATAATGCGTGTCCACAGGGGCCCATCATAAAGCAAGTGAGAAGGTACTCAATGCTCAGGGGAAGAAGGATGTCTCTACGAAGACCATTTGGAATGTCAGCTTAGATTAATGGAATGAAAGAAAATACCCATCATCCTAGGCCAAGTGGGCAATCTTCCATCTCTGTATCCATTAACGACCAATGATCTCCCATGCCAGTTTTATGGGGTTTTTGTTTGTTTTATTTTGTTTTTGCAAAGAGTTACATTTCCTGCCCTGCTAAACAGACCAGGTCAGTGAGGCCTTGCAGTGACTCACACTCAGCCAGGCCGGCCTTCTGCATCCTCCCTGCTAAAGCAATGTGCAAAAGAAGACCATTTTATAGGCCAAGAGATAAGCAAAGACTAACTGCTTATTTTCCGGGTGTGCCTGGCCACAGCAGGAAAGCAACAGGACTGTCTCTGCCTCTGGTTCACAGGCACTGGATAATCCCTTTCAACCACAGAATAAGCAACTTCTTACAGAGAAACTATATAGTCTCAAAAGAAAGGTGCCTGCCATCCTATTAGTAAGGTGGTAGAGGAAAAAAAAAAATCTAATTACAGTACTTTGATTTGTTCTTGACATGACTTGGAAATTACTTAAAGAAAATCTGGACATTTGCAGGAGAGAACTATAGTCCTTTGAGCAGTTACTTTTGAGGCAGGGTCAAGCCAAGAGTTAGGAACTGCTGGTTATTTCTACTTCTGGCTTTCTAGGAAGTGCCTGGGATTAAAATTACACTGACCACATATTTAGACTAACTCTTGTATTTCTTCTTTTTTTTTTTTTTTTTTAAAGATTTTATTTGACAGAGAGACAGAGATCACAAGTAGGCAGAGAGGCAGGCAGAGAGAGGAAGGGAACAGGCTCTGCTGAGCAGAGGGCCCCATGCGGGGCTCGATCCCAGGACCCTGAGATCATGACCTGAGGTGAAGGCAGAGGCTTTAGCCCACTGAGCCACCCAGGTGCTCCTAACTCTTGTATTTCAACAGAAGAAAAACTATTCATTAGGACATAGTCTCAAAATATTAGATTTATGACGTTCTTTTCCAAGACCTAAACACCTTCTAAATATTAGAGCTAGTTCCTCCATCATATTGAGAGTCCCTTAAGAATAAAATCATCAGTGGATCCCCAGCCCCAGATACTGTGTCTAGCACATGATAGGGATCCACATAACTCTTTACAGGGTAGACCTAGCAGTCCAGAAAATTTAAATCCTAGGTCAATTAAATGTTCCCCTGGGTTAAATCATCTCAGAACTTCTCTGTACACCAAGAACTTAAGAGTTACACATCTCAAACCTGTCTATCAACCTGGATCTGACTCATAGACCTCTGTGTGAGACAAGGTCAGTCCCACTTCCCATGCACTGCTGGTAGGATTACAAATGAATATACTTCAGGGAGGAGCACTCAGCAACATCAATCAAAATTACAAATGGACATCTGATGTCGCCCATCAGTTTTTTTTTCCCTAGGAATTCATCATACAGATAGATTCATAAGCATGCCAAATGACATTAGCACCAAGCCATTTAATTTATTACAGCAACCGTCTGTGAACCACCGAAACATGCACTGATAAAGGAGGAGTTAAATAAGGTCACATGAAGGCATATGTGCTATGTAGTCATGAAAAAACACAACGAAGAAATTCTTCTGATTCTGACCTGGAACAACCTCCAAGATACATTAAGGTCCAGAAGAATATGCACAGGGTGCTATCAGCTGTATTCAAAAGGGGAAGAACGCTTCCAGAATGGTACAGTAGGACTGCCGAAAACCCATTCCTCCATAAAAGCAACCAGAACACTGGCAACAAGTGTCTAAATCAACTTTTCCAGAACTCTGGAAATTAACCAAAGACCTGCAACGACTCAAACAGCAAGAGCATTTATGTAAAAAATAGCTGAACCTCCGTAAGGACAACAAGCTTTGTGACATGTTAATGTCACCACAACATTTTCTCCCCAGGGCTGCAGCAGTTTTGAAACCATCAGCCCCGTAACCACAGTAGCCACAGGAGGGAGATCAGGACTGATGCTCTCCACAAAGCCGCCGCCCCAGCAAACAGTTCCCGTCTGACCTGACGCACGGTTTCCTCGTGAGAAAAGCTCTATCCCCAGTGTTCATCAGAAACAATCAGCAGCAAGTATTTAACCTGGCAAATACTTAAGACAGTGTGATGACATTTGGGGAAGAGGCTGGCTAAAACACTCAAAAGGCGATCTGGGAATAAGATGTTGATAAGGCGTTTTGAAATGGTCCCATATAGTTGTAGGAATCTAGAAAGCCACACACAAAGGCAAGGCTCTGCAAATGCCCAGGAAAAATCTGAGAAGGCCTCAGTCTCTCAACTCTGGCTGACTCTGAGCATTAAAGGTTGCCCAACACACCCCCCCCCCACACACACACACTCTAGTGATCCATTCTAGTGCCACTGAAAATACCCAACAGAGAAAGACCAGACATTTCCGCCCACCTTCTCCAAGAGGGCATTTAAAAATTCTCCTGATCCTCGAGAAGGACTGAGTCACTGTCATGCTATAGCTCAAAGAAAGGAATGGCTTGAGCTTGAAGATCTTTGACCAGCTTAGCACAATTTCCTTCTATCTTAGAGAACAGCGCTCTGCCTCCTGTAATGAAGAAGAGGAGAAGGATGGTACCTGCGGGAGGTGGACGGGCCCCGGTGGTGGTCAGTGCCGGACTCCTTCACGAGGTTTCCTTTGCAGCAAATGACCCTTAATTTATCCTGGTATGAGGAGGCCAGGTAAATCGCTCCTGAGGAAATTGCAGGGCCCAAGTAGCGTGGGTTTGGGATTTCCAAATACGCTCGGGCAGGAGTCCTGAGGAGTTCCAGATAAGCGGTTACATTCAGGTTACCTCTGTTGCTAGGTGGGACGGGAAGAAACAGACACTTGGCCCCGACCCCCAACCCCAACAGCTGAGCTTTCCGAAGCCTGAAAGTGCAATGCTTACCCCAGAGAGGAGCGTGCCTGGATCTCAATGACTTCGAGTGAGTTGAAGTGAGTCACGAACAGATAGGGTTCTCTGTAGGCTGCATGGTTACCCCAGAAGAAGAGCGTGGAACAAGGAAGGGTTAAAAGAGGAAATCAAAACCAGGCTGCAATACCACCTTCGACCCAGCAATTGCACCTAAAATAATTTAGCCTACGCATACACCCGTGTGCCAACGTAATGAGGCGTGTCCAAGTTTACTCACTGCCATGTTGTCAGAGCAGAAGATGGGAACCAAATCCAGGGTACATTTTGGGGGTCAGTTAAATAAATTATGGCACATCTGTGGGATTCTGCATAGCTGTAAAAACTGCATGAAGCTCTCTATGTACTGATATACTGAAAAACCCTGAGGTGAGTGTGTGAAGCAAAATTCAAAATAATGTGTAAAGTGTGGCACCACGTGGATTAAAAAAAAAGTGCGTGTGGGGGGGATAAGAATATATTTTCTTATGCATCTGTATTTGCACAAAGCACTAGAGGGATAAAAAATAAAAGTTTTCCCCTACTTGGGTGAGTGGGGATGGAGAACTGGGAAGACAGGTTATATGGGTGAGACTTTACATTGTATACCTTTTTAAACTATTTAATTTTTTTTTTTGAAAATGCAGAATTAAAGACTGAGTTCAAGGATAATTAAATATTTCTCATCTTAATACTACATGTTTATATCACAGTATCAATGAAGCTCTAGGATCTGATAGGAGGCTTTTCTGTCTTAAAAGGAAAAGGAGATTATCACTATTATCCCTTGTGGTAAACCAGGACTTTGGTTTTGGACTATGAGTCATGCCTCCTCGTACTCAGGCCTAGCAGAGCCTCCTTGCTTTGAATCTACACTGACCCCATGGCTGCTTTAACCAGTAGGATGTGGTGGAAGCAACAAGGCCTGCCAGCTTCCGCTTTTGCACTCCTGGAAGAAGCCCATTTGGAGAGGAACCGAGGCCTTCAGCCCCAGGCCCCAGCCTCAGCTGAGTTCCCACCAATTAAACCAACTGGCCACCATTTTGTGGGAATCCCAGTGCCCCCACTGGTACCACGTGAAGCAGAATGGTCCAGTCAAGCCTCAGCATCTTGGGCAATAATAAGTTGTTGTAGTCTTGGCCATAACAAGTTCTGGAACTTATTAGGCAGCAAGAGAGAAACCAAATAGCCTTGACGGTATTTTTACCATAACAGTGTTTCAGAGCATTTACACCAATATGTGTGAAGATATTTGTACATACGTGTGTGTTTATGTACATGGACGTTTTTGCGTGACCCAGCAGCTCCACTTTCAGGGCTTATGAGCAGCAGATTCTACTTGATGAGTGTGCAAAGATCAGTGCAAGATGTTCATCACAGCAGTGTTTACACTTAGGGAAAGAATGAGCATGACCGACGTGCTCGGCCTGATAACTGGTGAAATTGACACATGTTCAGCCATCCCACGGGATACTCTGCAGTCTTTGAAATGGTTTAAATAAATTCACAAGGAATGCTCTCCTTTCTTCCTGAGAACCTGACAAATCTTTCACAAGGCTGGTGGATTTGGCTTATGCAGTTTTTCATCAAGCATCAGCATCTTTGCCCTGAACCCTCGGACTACAACCTATGGCACTTGGTGTCTAACATAAACCACAGGCATAGTGCGTGAGCCAAAAAGGATTCTACCTGCAGTTCTTTCCTAGGATGCCAGCTGCTGGCAGAATAGAGCCCTCCATACCTTGCTTCACTTACCGAAGGCCAGAGGTAAGCGACTCCACTTGAGATCGTCTGTGCGGCTACGTCTTCCATAAGAATCCACGAACACCCCAAATTCTGCAAGGAGTTGCAGCCCGGGGGCATCAGCCCAGTCAGAGGGAGCAGTATCAATGACACCAGGCACTTTGCCAGAAGAATAAGGGATTGAGCCCAGGGGACCACCAGCCAGATTTAACTGGATCATTAAAACCTGAGGACCTTTGCTGAGCCACATCTCTCAGAGATGTGTTAAAGAAAAGTGGAAGAGATAGGAAAGAAGGAGCAAAGGGAGGAGGAAGAGACAGGAGACATGAAAGAAGGGAAAAGGAAGAAATAGAGACCGAGACACAGGGAGGAACAGAGAGGAGGACCCAGAGATTGCCTATGGGGATGGGGAAGGAAGGAAGAATAAAAAAGAATGAAGAAAAACATTAAAAAAAAAAAACCCCAAAAAAGAAGGAAAGGAAAAGAGAGAAAGGAAAGGGAGAAAAAGCAAGGGGCGGAGAAGGAAAGAAGCAGCTATTCTCAGGAAAGAATACGATGGAGCCGGGCTAGGTGAGAGTCCTGGTGGGGGTCAGGAACTCCTGGTGCCCACAAGCCCTCAGGGCAGTGGCCGGCAGGGAGCATGGACTCACCGTGGAAGCAGAGCAGGTACTCCTCCCGCTGCCCTGCGCCGTTCACCTGCATGATCGAGACAGGGAAACTGTTGGAAGAGGAGGCAAACACAGCAGGCGCCAAGGAATGGTCATTCTTATCCAGGAATTCTGTAAAGGCAGGTGAGAAGTGGGGCATCAGGGAGAAGTTGGTGGCAAGGCCGGAGCAGAGAGTGGGCAGGTGGTGGGGGCAGAGGAGTAGGGGGACGACTTGGGCCCTACCCTCAAGCGTGTACTGCTTCATGTCAATTTCATAGAATTTATTGGTTCCAATGAGGATACTGTAATTGGTGAAGTGGATGCAGCTGCAGGGCTCTGAGGTCTCTATCTCCTAAGACAGAGGGTAAGAAGAAGACGATGTGAGTTAACACACAGCAGCCCCATGTCCACTGTTCTTTCGCTTCCCTGAGCCTTGGAGACGGTCGCCTCTGGACTTGTTCACGTTCCACTTGTTCACGTTCCACTTGTTCACGTTCCACTTGTTCACGGCCACACAAAGTACATACAAATTCAATCCTTTCATGTCCCCCATGAAGACTAATAATCCCTTTGCTACCTCTGGGTTCACTGCAACCCCAGATTAAGAAAATATCAAATGGCAGCCAAAAAGAGTCAGAGATATCGTTTCAATGAAAAGTTTGCATTCAAAGACAGATCTTTAAGAATACAAATTCTTATCTGAGGAAAAAGACTGGAAAACACAGGGCTGATTAGAGGGAGTCGTTTTAGCTTCCTTCTTTTTGTGAGCTACATTTTACCATGAACCTATATTACCAGTATAATTATTCTCGTCACCATTGTTGTCATCTCTATTAGTAATCGGCTTTCTAATTCCACTTGTTTTCAGGGCCATCCTAGTATTTAAAAAAACCTAGTCATGCTTATTCAAAAGGTGGCCAAGAATTATAAAGAAGCAATTATTTCGGAGACTTTTCCTAAAACTAACAGTTCAAAATCTATCCCACACTACCATCACTGCTATTTACTGAGGACCTGGTAAGTAGGAGGAAACTTTTAGGCGGGATGATACAGTGGAAGCAGGGAAAAATCAAACCTCAATTTTGGTCTCAATTTCCCAACAGGACCTCAGCCAGCCTCGATGGTCTTACCTGAAAATTGGCAATCACCACCCCTGCATTTTAGAACTGTTGTGAAGTATTTGGAAAACAGCCAGCTTGGTCTCTGGTACCAGTAGGTGCTCAGTAAAATAAAACAAACAAACCACCCACCCAGGATGAAACTGTTGCCCTGACACATAATGACCCTTATATATTCATCCCTCATTTCACTTGAGACTAATCGTGAAGGGACCGGAAGTAAATTACACTTACAACAGGTGGCGCTTTCTTAGTCTAGGGACAATGGCTGGCCTCTGGGAACGAGGCAAATGATCTAATGTGCAACTTGTCCACACTGTAGTCCCCACCACCACTGCTCTGCTCCAAGGAGAATCGGCTCTCTAATTACATCTAGGAACACAGCAAGCACTGGCTTTTCCAAAAGTTATTAATAGAAACGTCTAGGATGTGACAAAGATTCTGATAAGTGTCGCCAGGGACTGCTAGCTTCTCGGAGAGATCGCCTTCCTTTTTCATGCTAATTTAAAAGTGTCTCTTCCACCAGCCTGCTTCCTTTCTCCCTTAACAAAGGGCCAAATCCACTGGGCTGGCTGGAGAGGCAGCTCACAGACAGGAGAAAGAAAAGAGAGGAGAAAACCACAGCTCCTCGGGGCTCTGGAGCTTCCTCCAGGAAGGAAGGGTGTGTCTGCTTGTCTGTCTCTCTCTGGAGGTCACCCAGGCTGAAGGGACCAGGCACACATTGTTCCCAGAGACAGCACACCTTCCAGCCCAGGCCGGGGCCCAGCGGGCCGGGCGAGGCCTGGGACTTACTTTGCGAATGCAGTACTTGCTGAGGTTTTCGTTGTAGCGGAGAATGACAACTTTGCTGGGCATGGCTGCACAGATGCAGAGCCCGTTCTCAATCTGGAAAGCAATCAGGGAAACAGAGAAAAAAGAGGGTCACTGGTGTGTCTGCTGGCTGCACAGCAGAACTAGGAACCTAATGCCAGTTTAGAGCAGAGCCCCTCCCCCTTAGTACTACCGACAGGAGACCAGGTAATTCTCTGTGGCCAGAGGCTGCTCTGTGCATTGTAGGATGTTTAGCAGCAACCCTAGGTTCTCCTCTCTGGATGCCAGTGGTACAACCACCAGTTGTGACAACCACAGATGTCTCCAGACGCTGCCCAATATCCCCTAGGGGTCAGAATTGCCGCTGGATAAGAACCACGGATTGAACAAAGACCTGGCAAAGGCCTCCGGAAATCACTTGATGCCACACACATTTGGTGTGCCTGCGCCTTCTGCTAGAGACAGAGCCTTCCGACAATCTTAAATTCAAAAGAATTAAAGGATTATGGTTCAAAGAGAAAAGTTCTTAGCTAAGATCTGTGTACGTAGAGTTCTCTTTTCCTAGAATGGCTAAATCACTCTTACTTCACCTCCCAATACCACATCTTTGTCATTTCACCAAGGGCAAAAAGAAGCTTCTCCAATCAGTGCCAACATGAAGGTCAGCAGTTGGGGGTGGGGGGGTTTGTGTGTGTGTTGTGTGCCTAAAGGAAGCAACAGAAATTTCACCTAGTGAGAGGACACACAGTTTTCAAGGTCAAGGTGGAATGAAATGGGATGGAAGAGGAAAGGAATACACAGGAAAATGGAAAGTGTTAGTAATATTCTAGCTCTTGGTGTGGATAGTAAGTTTGTGGATGTTTATATTATTAGATGTTATAATTTTATAATGTACCTATTTTTTAGTAGTTCCAACACTGTAAAATGCCCATTTCTAGGTAACTCATCATTCACAGAAAAAATCATAAGAAATTTTAAAATATGTGTAACAGTAAAAATTTACAGTAAGATTGTAGTAAGAGAGAAAATGTATGGCCTTAAAATGGTTACCTTAGGAAAAAAGAAAAAATTAATTAGCTAAACAAGAGATTAGAAAGAGAACAATGGAAGAAAGCCAGAGAAAACTCAAGGAAGGAAAAACAAAGATTAAGGAAAAAGCAAAAATTAATGATAAGTAAGATAATGATAGCAAAGCAAGAATCAGTACAGTCCAAAGCTGCTCCTTTATAAAGGTTAGTAAAATCACTATAAAGCTGATGAAATTAAGACATAAGAGATCCAGAAAAAGTAATATTAGGGATAAAAAATGCACAAAGAACAAAAAGCAGAAAAGAGGAGAGACCAAAAAAAAAAAAAGAGAGAGAGAAAGAAAAAAAATGTTCTCTTTTAAAAAGAATTGTTAAAACTGAAAAAGTACATCTTTCCTTCCCGGGCCCCTATCTGGAAATCCTGGGTCCATCCAGCATTGTCCTTTTCTCAGTCCCTCAAGATTCAGCTCCTCCAAGAACCCTTTGCAAATCCACGCCTTTCTAGGCCAGCCATCCTCTTCCTTTATATCCTGTCCTCTTTACTGCTGCCACAGTTAATCCCAACCATTGTGTAAGTGACTAATAAAGAATGCCATCAGCCCCACGGCCAGAAGGTTTCAGAAACCAAAAGTCCTCAAGAACAGTGGCCAAGGCCATAGTCAAGGTCAAGCCTCCGTCAGGAGGTTCCTGTGGCCCACCACATCCCTCCCGTTGGTCCTCCTTCACTCAGCACAAACGCCTCTGAAGGCTCAGTCAGGTACACGGGATGCACTAGGTAAAAGCAGGCTAAAAATGACTAAATCCCAAATACCCAGTGAGCAGTCTTCTGAAAAGGGAAAGGCAGTGGCTTTCAGCAGGAGAACTCCAGCAGACTCTGGGAGTCTGCAAATGCTTGATTCAGGTTTCATTAAAATTATATACGTTCACGTGTATGCACCCACAAATGCTTTTAATTTTTAATTAAAAAAGTTTCCTGGGGCACCCAGGTGGCTCAGTGGGTTAAGCCTCTGCCTTCGGCTTATGATCATGATCATGATCCCCGGGTCCTGGAATCGAGCCCCGCATCAGGCTCTCTGCTTAGCAGGGAGCCTGCTTCCCCTCTCTCTCTCTGCCTACTTGTGATCTCTCTCTCTGTCAGATAAATAAATAAAATCTTAAAAAAAAAAAAGTTTCCTTAAAGAAGCAGGCAAGCAAATGTATGTATGTACCAAAATCAATATGCTATTAGCTACCAAAGAATTGACTTACCAGGAACTGACTTTATATTATATAAATGTCATAAATCAGAATTTGCAAATTTTTAGTAATAAAACATTTTTTCATCGAGTTCAGATGTGGAGTTCTATGTTAGATTAAAAAAAAAAAAAAGACTAGGGGTGCCTGGGTAGCTCAGTTGATTGAGCATCTGACTCTTCATCTCAGCTCAGGTCTTGGGCTCAGCGGTCATGAGTTCAAGTTCGTGCTGGGCTCCACTCTGGGTGTGGAGTCTACTTTAAAAAAAAATGAAAATAAGAAAAACTCCATCATACACACACACACACACACACACACACACACACTCTCACATGTACACTCACACATACACAGTTTTTTTGAACCGGGGGTCATCCTTTCAGTTTTGTTAATTTTATCCTAATTTTTCTCTGATGTTTCCTTTAGACTCAAAGCCTGTGCAAATTTCATGGCTATACAAATTGTTTTGTGTGCCTAAAGAAAGCAACAGAAATTTCACCCAGTGAGAGGACGTACAGTTTCCAAGGTCAAATCAATGAGCCCTGTTGGAAGGAGGGCAGAGCCGATTTCAAGAACACTCCGCCTGCGGAGGCCCAGAGGAGAGCTCACCTTGCCAGCAGCAAACAAGTGGCAGCCCTTCACGGCCTCAAAAACGTTGGGGGAGATGTCAGGCTGGGCAGGAAGGTGAGCCTGTGCGAGGGACTGCTTCACTTTCTTCACGTCAACAAGGCACAGAGCCCGTTCTTCTCCTGCGGGGGGGAGCAAGAGCCACGAGGTCAGTGTGAGGCAGGGAAGCATAGACGCGGGAAGGCAGTTCTACTTCTCCTCCCAAGAGGCCACGCGGGGCCATGCAGATGAACAGATTTCCACAGATCCCGTGTACATGGTTCAGGTCCAAGTTTGAGAACTACAGTGAAAAACATCTGGCCTCTTGGTCAAGATTGTGGGATGGAAAAAAAAAAAAAATCTGCCGACGTAAAATCAGAGGTCATGAGCCAGACTTTTAAACCTACTCCCCACCAACTCAAAGAGGAGGCTGGGTTAGGGACATTGAGGGGATGTTTTGTAAAACAACAGGCTTGGACGTTATTCCAGTATGTCAATGTCATGGAGGACAAAAATCCATTCCAGATGACAGGAGACTAACGGGACACTATTAAATGCAATGCACGACCTGGGGTGGGATCACACCTCGGGGGGGAAAAATACCGGAAAGGATATTATTGGAGCCACAGGTAAAATCTGACTCCAGGCAGCCTACCAGACAGCCGCATCACAGCGAGGGTTAAAGTTCTTGAACTCAAAAACGGTGCCACGTGACACTATCCCATGTGATACACCAGTGGTGGATTCGTGCCCTGACATGTTTGTCTAAACCCATGGAAGGGACACAACCAAGAGTGAACCCTAATGGAAACCGTGGACCCAAGGTGACGATGTGTCACTGTGGGTTCATCGGTTATGTCCAGTGCGCCCCTCTGGTGGGGATGGTGACAGTGGAGCAGGGGGCATCCGGAACTCTCCGTATTTTCTGCTCAATTTCGCTGTAAGCCTTAAACCACTCTAAAGAATAAAGTCAGGAAGGAAGGGAGGAAGGTGGGGATGGAGAGGAAGGAGGGAAAGGAAGAACGGGAAGGGAGGCAAGCAAGCAGAAAGAAAGAAACAGGAGACAGAGAGGGAGAATGAAAGACCAAAAAAGGCCAGTTCCTGACCGCATTCTTTCAGCCCCCAGATCCATCCAGCCGCATCTGAAACAAGACCTGGCCGCCGTGGATGTTTTTGAACACTGAACCAACAAATTATTGTTTTCCCTTTAAAAAAAAAAAAAAAGGACCACCAATAAAGAGAGAAAAAGATTTTGCCATGGTTGTGAAAGAGAATGCTCTCGTTCTTAGCTGATATGCTAAAGACTTCGGGGTCACAGCTGCAAGGGACTCTCAGTTCAACAGTTAGTGTGAGTGCATGTGTGTTTGTAGAGGAAGAGAGTAAAAATATGGCAAAATGTTAACAGTGGTGAACAGCCCAAGGGTCTCCAAGGGGTTCCAGAGAAATAAGAGGACACACGCTAACAGCAGGCAAGCTCTCAGAAGGCCCAGCTCTCAGTGGCGTTGACGTCACCGTGACGATGGCATCAAAGGTCTGTCATCAATGAGATTTTGGAGACTAACTACTCTTCACTTGGCATAACAGCTGCACCAGCCACCACGGGAACAAATCTGAGTCAAGAGCGCCATCAGCTCTGGCACCGACAAGGACCCGGGGAAAGAGCCACTTTGGCTGCCATCTGCCACCAGGATGCCTTTCTGTTTCACAGGCATGACACCTGGCTCTCAAATAGTTTCCCTCGACAGTGAAAGGAAAGCGCCACGCCCTTGGCCAACCACCTGCTATCATGAGGAGCTTCTCCAGGTCCTTGATGATATAAATCTGGAAGACCGCTCCGGCTCCTGGGATGTGGGTGAGGGAGTTTTTCAAGACATTCAGTGCATACAGCCCTTCCTCGGTGCCCACCAACACGACCTGCGGGAACAGAAGTCCACGGGCGGGCTGTGAGCATAACCACGTCCCCACGGCCACCCCGTGCAGCAGGGAGAGCAAGAGCCCTTTCTCTTGTGACCGCGGGGGTGACAGCCAGGGTCCAGAGGACAGCGCTACCTGGTCGCTGAAGGGCAGCGTGCAGTTCATGTCCAGACGGTCATCACCTTCCAGTTTCAGCAGGGAGTTTCCAAGCAATTTCTTTTCCAATTGGAACCAAAAAAAAAAAAAGAGAGAGAGAGAGAGAGGGAGAAAGAAAAGAAAAAAAAAAAGGACACAGTAAGTTTGAACTGTTCATGACCAAATCATCCAGAGAGACAAAAGCAAGAACGGAGAAAAGTTTGGTGCCAGAAGAAAGTAAGGTTCATCCTGAAAATGCCAGAAACACACATTTGCTCTCGGCTTGCCCCATATTCTGATCTGAGTTACTGGTATCTCCGGGCTGGCTGGTCATTAGCATGAGAGTTACGCCTCGGCTTGGACGCGGAAATAAATGAGTGAAGTAGACATTGAGAGATCTTCTGCGGTAGGAGAGAAACCGACGCTACGCGCAGAGGGTTAATAAGCCACATGGAAGGCTCCTTCCTCTCCAGGCAGCAGCCCAAGGACAAAGCATAGCGTCAGCAGCGAAGCAGCAAGCCTCTGAATCTTTACCTGAGCCCACGCAGGCAGAAGCTCGGAGGGAATACGGTCGCAGCCCTAGTGTACACATATTAACATGCATTTCAATAAAAGGCTCGCACAGGTAACCGCAGAACAAGTCATCAAAACAGGTCCACCCAGGGAGCCGACGAGCTCCTCCCCAGAGGCTCATGGTTAAGAAGTCTGCGCTGCAAATACTGAACGTGTTTACTAGGAGCCCAGTGTTTGGTCTTTGGTGGAGAAAACACCAGTGAGCACGGAGCCCTGTTGTATCCTGGAACTTTCCAGGAGGAGTGATGCCAGTCAAGGCACACCCACGGCTCTGCCGTCTTAGGGAGAAGTAGGATCCCGAACCTGCCTACAGAAGAGCAGATCACGTGGGAGCTACGGAGAAGGTTATGAAAAGCCCTCCCCGGGTTGGCATGGTTTCAGCAGACCTCTGCGCTGCTTCCTGGCCAAGTGCTTGCAACTCAAGTCTTCAAATAAACTCATCAGAGTAAACGAGAGAGAGGATCGCCTTATGAGTACATCTGCTGCCATGACCAAAATCCGTCACGCCCCAAGAGCTGGCTGATGGCTCTGACTCCCCCATTCTAGAGGGCTGCAGAGGAAGAGCGTGTGATGCCAGACAAGCCAGCGCAGAGCCCATGTCTTGGTCCCGCAAGCGTCCCAGTCACGACAGTCTCGGACCATCACTCTTTGGGGAGGCAGCGACAGGGCTCCCAGCACCCAGGTCAGTTCCCACATCAGCCCGCATTACAAAGACAAGCTCCAGCGCCCGTCTTCATACTCACAGCATCGGCTTCTGCTTTTTCCCTAGAAACTCTCCCACCTGCGACAACAGACTCTAAGGCGGTGACCCAGCGCTGTTTGTCAGGGAAGCTGGGAGCCAGCAAGTAGAGCGTCCTCCCGGGCCAGCAGGTGGTGTGCGGGTGAGACTCCATCTTCAGTACGTAGGGGACATCTAGGGGATCGGACAGAGCAGGGGTTGGCCGTGGCTTTCCCTCAATCCCAGCGGGAGGGATGGCCCTGGGGTGTCAGAGATCCCCCGCCAAGCACGCAAGTCCCAGTCCCCACTAAGACGGGCGAGCCGAGGAGGGTGGCCCCTTCTCCCCCTGCTGCTTGATCAAGCCCAGTGCGCCCCCTGGCAGGCTCTGCTGCTTCCCCTCACCTGCTTTGGCTGTATTTGCAAGCTCAGAAGCACCAACGGCGCCATGAATAGATACATCCCCGTCGGGAAGGCACAGCTCAAATTCTTCCACCGGCCTCTGTCCAGCTTGGTGCAAAGAGGAAGGGCAGAAAGAAAACCAAAAGAACAGGAACAAGAACAAGGGGAGAAAAGAAGAAGAAAGAAACAGAGAGAGAAACACAGAGAGAGAGAGAGAGAGAGAGACAGAGACAGGGCGAGAGAGACAGTATGCGTGGAAAGAGAGGCGCACGAGAACAGAGGAGGAAGGAGAAAGGTGTGCAGAGAAGGCGGAGAGGGAAGATAAAAACAAAATAAAGTGTGTCAGATGAGTAGCACAGTCAAATTTCGGATGACGATGCGGATTTATGGGTTAGTTGACTGAGGCAGAAGTTCTCTGAAGGTGTATTAGCAGGTAGAATCTTCAGGGCAGCGCCCTGCGGGTTCTTCAGAGGGGAGACCTATAGACGTGAGTATCGTACCAATAACCTTTAGCCAAGCCATTCGCTTTTTAATTTTCAAAAATGGAAAATCGTAGAAGGCTTGCAACGCAGTCCGAAAAACAAAGCCTTCACGCCGAGACTGGGAGACCTGGGTCAACCACGTGCAACGAAACTTCCCCCTGAATTATTAATTTACCTTCTCTGGCTTCATTGTCATAAATGAGGACTTTGGATCCCTCCAGGACAATGTACTTCCTGTCCCAGCCTTGCTGTCCTCGCTTGTTATTCCTGGGAAAACAGGGACGCACAAGAACACAGGTGTGGAGTCCACAGCACAGTGGACCACAGAGGAGGAGGAGGTGGTGGTGGGAAGACCAAGAGGGAGTCCTAGTTAAGAGGCTTCCTGTGGAAAGCTCGGGAACGGGAGCGGCCAGGGCCATTGCGTCAGGGGTGGCAAAGCTTCCTTCTACCCTTGTAGGTTCTGTGGCTGGCCCAGGAATTCCACAGGTAGCAGACAGATGAACGGGGAGAGAAGCATACATTTTTTTTATTTTATGTGTTCCTGGGAGTCTCCCCCAGACAAGGAAGACCCCAAAAGTGGAGAGGCCTACGTGTCTGTACACTGGCTTGAACAAAGACTAGTAAGTAGGAAAAAGCAGCTAAAATGTTACAGGAGGCGAAAGGGAGATAAGGGGTTACTTTAACAAGGGTTCTTTGCAGAGTTCTCTCCGCAAGCCTTGAATCCCTGTCTCTGGTGATAATATTCCTTTCCTCCTGGAAAAGGGAGGGCTGCTTTTACACAGGATTGCACCACCTACTTTCAGAAAGAAAGAGGGAGGTCAGACTGTCCTTTATGTCCTTCTGAGACCGGCGGTTTGTCAAGTGCCTTTGTCTCCAAATAACCCTTATTCCCAAGTGGCCTATGCTGGGGCGGCGTCCTCACCAGCACCTGCCCCAGCCCGAGGTTCCCTGCCACAGTACCTGGGCACCTTCATCCACCCTTCCAGGTGCAAGCCGCTGCTGGGCTCCTTGGACTGGAGACCTGGGGAGTTCATTTTGTCACGGCAGAAGGCCTCGGTGAAGTGTGTGGCATACTCGGCTGGCAGGCCACAGGTGGCGGGCAAGCACGTGGAGCACTTGGGATGACACATCACCTGACATTCTGGAGAAAAAGCAGGGAACAGCCTGAAAACACCCTGGCAGATCCTGGCCCATGCGTCCCTCTGCCAGTCAAGTGTCAGCCAGGCCCCAACAGCCAGGTAATCCCTAAGTGTTCCCAGGAGCCAGGCCCCGACAGAGAAGAGGAAACGAGGGAGCCAAGTGTTCTTGACACAGTGTTCCCCACTTCTCCCCAAGCTGCCACAAATGTGTGTAAGGGACCTGTTGGCACAGTTCAGCTAGAGCCAGCTCACAACCTAAAGGTGGGGAGAGAACAACCTGGGCAAAAACAGGGGGCTGGAAACCAGCAAAGCACAAGGCCTTTTGCACAGGGCGGTGGAGACGTGAGCTGGAAACACAGATAAGCTCATTCCTTTAGCGGGGGGGGAAAATAGTGTCTTCCTACTGAAACTGAAAGCTTGAAAATGAATGTACTACAGGATGAAAAATTTAAAAAGGAAAAACACAGGGAAGCCTGGGTGGCACAGTGGGCTGAGTGTCCAACTCTTGGTTTTGGCTCAGGTTGTGATCTCGGGATCGTGAGATCGAGCCCTGCGTCAGGCTCCATGCTCAGCGCAGAGTCCGCTTGAGATCATCTCTCCCTTTCCCTCTACCCCTCCCCCCTCTGCTCCCCCCCACTCTCTCTAACATAAATAAATAAATCTTTAAACAAGAAAGGAAAAAGAAAAACAACAACCCACCCCCATGAGTGGAGACATGCAGGTGCCCACTGCATATGCATAGCCACTGCTCTTACCAAGACATTTGGATGCCTGGCGCCCAAAGTGCACAGTATCCAGACACACAGCACACTTTGTGGCTCGCATGTTCAGTCCTACGTTAAATCGGTGAGGAATATTGTGGTGCATGCGCTCCTTAAGACGCCGACTAAATTCTGAAGGAGAGTTTTAAAAAAAATTATTAGGTGTTACAAATGATCCCATCAAGAAAGTTAAAAAACAAACAAACAAACAAAAACAAAAAAAAGAATGGGAAAGAATATTTGTAAATCATCTCTCTGACAAGGAAATTGTAGCTAAAAAATATTAAAAGCTCTTACAACTCAATAACAAAGACAACCCAATTTTAAAATGGGCAAAGGATTTGACTAGACATCTCTCCAAAGAAGATAATAAATGACCAAGAAGCACATGAAAAGATAGTCAGCATCATGAGTCATTAGAAAAACACAAATCAAAAGCACAATGAGATTCCACTTCACACCCCCGTGGACGTCTAGAATCAAAAATGCAGGGGGACGCCTGGGTGGCTCAGTTGTTAAGCATCTGACTTCGGCTCGGGTCATGATCCCAGGGTCCTGGGATCGAGTCCCACATTGGGCTCCTTGCTCGGTGGGGAGCCTGCTTCTCCCTCTCCTATGCCCCCTGCTTGTGTTCCCTCTCTCACTGTGTCTCCTCTTTCTGGCAAATAAATACATAAAATCTTAAAAAAAAATGCAGGAAACAAATGTTGGTAAGGATGTGGAGAAATTAAAACCTTCATACACTGCTGTTGGGAATGTCAAATGGTGTGGCCACTCTGGAAGACAGTTCGGCGGGCCCTCGTAAAGTTAACTTTAGGATTACCCACCAATGGTAGAGACCCAACGATTCCATTCCTAGGTACAGCCCCAAGAGAAATGGCAACATACGTAGCCACAACATACAACATTCACAGCAACATTATTTATAATGGCCAAAACAACCCAAATGATTGGGTTATCAATCATTGATATTATCAGTGGATTAAGAAACAAGATGCACTCTCCATACGATAGAATTTACTCAACCGGAGCAAGTGAAGAACTAATAAATGCTTTAAAATGGCTGAATCTCAGAAGGATTATGCTCAATGAAAGAAACCAGACCAAAAAGAAAAGTCCGGTAGGATCTCACTTATGTGAAATGTCCAGAGTAGCAAACCTGTTCAGCTTAGTGGCTGCCAGAGGTCAGGCAGAGGGGAGAATGGAGAGTGTCTGCTATCAGGTTAGCGTGCTTTTGGGGGAGGGAAATGTTGAGGCCAAAAATGTCCCAAAATTATGATGTGGTGGTTGTACAACCCTGTGCACTTGATAAAAAACATCATACACTTCATGGGACGCCTGGGTGGCTCAGTTGGTTGGACGACTGCCTTCGGCTCAGGTCATGATCCCGGAGTCCTGGGATCGAGTCCCACATCGGGCTCCCAGCTCCACGGGGAGTCTGCTTCTCGCTCTGACCTTCTTCTCGCTCATGCTCTCTCTCACTGCCCCTCTCTCAAATAAATAAATAAAATCTTAAAAAAAAAATAAAATGTGCTTCATATTGTGAAAATGTCTATGCTACCTAAAGCAATCTACACATTTAATGCAATCCCTATCAAAATCCCACCCATTTAAAAAAAAAAACAAAAAAAACATCATACACTTCAAATGTGTGAATTGTACGGTATATGAATTTATCTCAATAAAGCTGTTAAAAAGCCATTACAGCAGATTAGTTACAGAGTATGAAACTACTTTAACACTAACAGATGCATCTAGATTTATAGGACTCAACTTCAAATCTCCATTATCCAGTTATTAGGGGTTGAGTATTTAACTTTCTACTGGCAGAAGACAGGCTATATGATAGCAAAGATGTTTGTGGGCCTAAGGAAACATATGCTTTTAAGTCAAATGTTTGTAGGTACTTTAATCACGGAAGTTTTGTTTTCCCGATGAAATCTCCTATCGGGAAGTTTTTAGAATTCAGTTTAAAAATCAGTTCTGAATTACAGAATTTCTAGTTATCACATACATAAACTGACTGATGAATTCTCTCATGTCCTGTTCTTTCATGAAGAGCCTCCTCTGGTGAAAAACTCAAGGTGTAAGCCTTAAAAATCGAATTCTTACATTTATATACCAGTCTTTTAAAATAAGATTGCTTCCTGCACAACCCCCCCCCCAACTTAGTAGGCCCCCCTCTCCACAGTGACCTAATTAAAGACAGCTTTAAACAGCAAAGCTCAGGATCCAAATTTCTGAATCCAAATTGGGTTCTGCACAGAACATAGCCTCCATCCTTAATCAGAAAACCGTAAGGAATAAATACACACGCGCACTCTGGCCTGGTCAGGGTGCAGCACACGGGAGGCGGGGGCCTGGGACCCTCAGACCCTCGCCGGCCGCTGCTCTACAGAGCCCAGGCAACAGACACCATGGGCAGACAGGTTTTCTTCCCCTGTGTTACCGTCACCATCACGATGCGGTTAAGAGTAAAGCTCTTTGATTCAAAGTGTTACGGAAACACAGGAAACAAGACGGCATCATGGGCGGAGAGAAACCAATGTTGAAGAAAAACCACCAACACACCAAAAGGCCATCGAGATTTGCCACTAACACCCGTTACACTGTGACACCGTGACGCCACCCTGCAGCTCTGCTCTATGATCTCCCAAGACCTTCCAAACCACCTTCCTTGGCCTTTTTTTTTTTTTTTTTTTTAAAGCGAGGCAGTTTGCCACAGGCAGCGCCTCATTTGGGAGCGTCTGGAGTCTTAGAAGCTTGACCACATGACATTCTCCTATAAATGGACCCTGAGAGCTTGTTTGAAGGTTCGAGCAGGGGAGCTCAGCTACTCATATACCCTTGACAGAAGAGCAAGGGAAGGCCGTCGCCTTTGACCGAGCGTGGCTTTGGAGGGGGGGCCGCACACGGAGCAGTGAGGGAGGAGGGAGACGCCTGCCTCGCCAGCCAGATCAGCCGAATCAACCCTGGCGATCAACAGGGTGACAGGTGTCGCAGCCAGATCGCCCTCACAACCTGGCCTTTTTATTTTTTTTTAAGTTTTTCCTCTCTAGGCGAACAGAGCACTTTTAAGACCACAAAGGAAACTTCTTACACTGTTGGTAAGAATATAAAATGGATCAAACCTCTGACACTCAAAATGCAAATAATCTCTAACACAGGGAGTCATTTCCCCAGAGCTAATCCCGCGGCCGCAGCGCCCGCAGAGGCGCGGGATTCCACGGCAGGGCGCTCCTGCCGAGGACAGACTGGAAAAAACCTCAGCGCCCATCAGCAGGGGTCTGGTCTAATGGGTGAGCCACGTACCCACGCCAGTGAACGCCAGGTAGTCCTCTCAGAGGACGAGGTCCAGGCACAGGCATTCATAAACAATCTAAGATATGAATCTAAGATTCATAAACAATCTAGTCTATCTATCTAGATAGATAAACAATCTAAGATAGGATTTTAAGTGAAAGAAAGGTGTTTTGCAGGGTACAGCGTAGTGTGCTGTGATATTTACCATAGAAAAAAGGGCTGAGGAAAATATGCCTATTTTTTCATACTCTTTAAATATAATTATATAAGACACATGAATACCATGACATGTGCCTATGTGCATGAACTGTGGCAGGAAGAATACATTGGTGGTCTCCAGCTCAGCGAACCAGCTTGGGATGGGGGAGAAGACAGACTTCTTACTCTTCAGCATTATCACCCTTAATATTATTATAATTATTAATATTATTACTTAATATTATTACTTAATATTACTACTTTCACCATACGTCTGCATTATCTTAGTCGATTAAAAACGATTTTCAGCGGAACTCCGGTGGCTCCTTGAGCACGTACCCTCTGGAGTGGACGACTCCTTTCTGCGGCTGGATGGCGGGGCCAGCAGGCTCATGGCACTGGGCTGGTGCTCGGGTGACCGCACGATGGCGGACATGGCGATCTGCTGCCTCGCAGTGGCGGGCGTAGATGGGTGTGGATGGTCTGTGGCCTTCCGGTGGGCAGCTGGAGAGAGACCGGTCCGATGTCTTTTGGTTAGCTGGGCCACTAAGAGTCCAAAAGCAAGCGGACTGCCCCTGGGCTGTCTTTCGAGGACCCAAGACCAAAAGAATAGGCATCGTGCCCAACAGGCAATGCCAAGGACGCTGTGACTCGTTCAGACTTGGGACGTCTGGACCGAGAGCTTTTGGGCCACCAAGACAGATGCTGAACTAGTACGATCAATCTGCTTGAGGTGGATCCTCTGCCTTTCCCCAAAGACCCAGCATAGGGAGTGCCCCTACCTTCCTCCCGGGCAGACCGGAGCTCGATGCGGGTCTTCTGAAGGGCTTCCTCTAGCTCTGCGCAGCGAGCTTTCTCCTTCTCCAGAGCCACCTTCAGCTCATTGTACTGCAGAGGAACCTGTGTGGGCAAAGCAGGGTCCTCTTTCCGTCGACTAAATAAACCCTAGCAATGGAAACAGAGATATCTCCTAACTCCTGGAAACTGGCACTTGGAACTAGCTAAAGGAACTCTGACTCAAGAGAAGCAAACCACGAAAGCCAGGAGCATACTCACTGTAAGCGGATTTAGTAAAAATGGCATGTGAAGGGGGGAAAGGGGAGACTGAGCCACAGCCCATTCCAGCCGGCTGGAAAAAAATAGGGTTTCGCAAATTTTCAACAAGAGGGTTCAAGACGCTTGAACTGCCACCACCTCTTCCTTTAGCATTCCCAAGAAGGAGAGCCATTTCCTGAGTCTTTACCCTCAAAAAATGGAAGTGGAGGATGGAGTCAGGAGGGATGGTTCGGAAATCACTCTTGCTTCGCGTTTGTCTCATGACGCTTAGTTACAAGACACAGAGATGAGGGTTTAAAAAAAATAATTTGTTTTTTTAAAAAGGAGACCAAAAACCTGACTAGTAAAGTGATATCAAAACAAGGGGCCTACTCAAAAATTAAAAAAAAAAAAAAAGAAAAGAAAATGCAAATGGAAAACACATACTGGACACGGAGGGAAAAAAAGGAAAACACAGGGAATAATGGGACTGGAAAAAAAAACTTAACCAGAAATCAATGGAAACACCCTAACTACAGCACATGACACAATCAGATAACAATTGGCTGTTAAAATAAAAGAAGATTCAATATCATATAAAAGAAGATTAAATATCGTCAGCATAACACGCAGAAACAGTCACATGGCACAGAACATCCCTTCCCGGCAGCCCCCAGAGGAGGACGCTGCTTCTGAAGGCTGCCCTCGCTCCTATTAGTGCAAACAGCGCTGGCACCACGGGCCCCAACTGCCTACCTCACCCCCTTTCACGTATTCCAAGTCAGAGGGGGGCTGCCCCTGCTCCTCTGGGGCAGGAATGGCTCTGGAAGCAAACTGAAAGCTCCTTAGAGACCTTTTCCAGCTGAGAACATCCAGCCAAACCTCCTGGGGTCGGGGGCAGGGGGCTCGGAGGTTTAGGGCAGTGTGTTTTGGGTGTAGTAAAAATCTTCCCAGGTGCATCTACATAGAACCCTGTCCACAGCTGGATTTTTTAAAATTTTCTTTTTGGTCACAGTTTTTCATTTGTTTGTTTACCACAATTTTAAAGGGATGGAGCGGCCCTCCGTGGAGGGCCTAGCTATCCATTCAGGCACTGTAGGCAAGTCACCTCAACTCCCTGGCTCCTGGTGTCACACAGGCCTTTTCCAATCAAAAGAACTGCGCTGGGTAATTTCGAGTTTTATTCGAGAGCCCTGTATCTGTGCCCTAAGAATCCTTCAACAGAACTGAGGACCCCTCTCTCTCTTTCCCGAATCCCGAATCCATGTCCTGTAATCTCTCTACAGTCCTGTACCTGTGAGCTGCTAATCCTTCTGGAATCTTGTACAATGACCTCCACATAACCTTTCTCTGTGCTGCCCACCCCCCTACCCCAGCTGCTTAGGAAATCAGAGACAGGGACCATAATTTTAAAGGCCATGAACACAAAGCAGTGAGTTACAGACTTGATTAATGACATCCCTTCTGTAAGGACTGTTCTATCTCAAAACCTCTTTTCAACCCAGTATAAGACAAGAAAATGTGTGTTTTGTTTTCTTTGATGTTTCTCTAATTATCTATCACAGCGGTATTTAATGAATCACAATGGCCGAGCAAAAACTCCCCACTTTTCAAACACGAGGACCCACCTTTTTCTTCTTGGCGGGCTGGTCCATTTTGGCTTGCAGGAAGTCAATGAGTTTGGTTTGTTGAGAAATAGTACCTTCCATTTTCACCTTTTCATGAGAATAGAGAACCTAAAAATTCATAAAAACAAAAATAAGCTCAGCCCTCAAAAGAAAGATGCTTTTAAATTTGGTACTTTAGGGGTACCTGGGTGGCTCAGTGGGTTAAGCCTCTGCCTTCAGCTCAGGTCATGATTCCGGGGTCCTGGGATCGAGCCCCGCTTCAGGCTCTCTGCTTGGTGGGGAGCCTGCTTCCCCCTCTCTCTCTGCCTGCCTCTCTGTCTACTTGTGATCTCTCTGTCAACTAAGTAAACAAAATCTTAAAAACAAAATTAAGGGACGCCTGGGTGGCTCAGTTGGTTAAGCAGCTGCCTTCAGCTCAGGTCACGATCCCAGCATCCTGGGACGAGTCCCACATTGGGCTCCTTGTTCAGCAGGGAGCCTGCTTCTCCCTCTGCCTCTGCCTGCCACTCTGTCTGCCTGTGCTTGCTCTCTCTGTCAAATAAATAAAATCTTTTAAAAACGTTTTTTAAATAAAAATAAATAAATAAATTTGGTACTTTAAGAAAATATAAAAACCAAGTCATGAGGATACTAGCTTATGATAATTCAACACAGACCGCACTGGGCCAATATTTACTTACTCACTCCTTTTCTTATGGCCAAAAATAAAATTTAATAAAGGACTGATAGATGGATAAGCATACGGGGGAAAAAAAAAAAGTCAGGGGTTAATATTAGAATCTCAGAGCTGATCATTACAGGTATGCTCTAACTTCCCTGAAGGTTTGGAAATTTTCATAATGAAATACGGGAGAAAACACAGAGTATAAAGAGATCACTCTCATCATTTCACCAGATGGCTTTCGGCGGGCTTTTCTGCGGGCGCTTTGCATCCGCAGACAATTTCTAAGTAAATTCCCTTTGCTGGTTCTCACCTGAATGTTTTCTAGCTGGTATTCCAGATCGCTCCTTTCCGTCTTCAGCAGATCCGCCCGGTCCAGAGCTTCTTGCAGCCCTTGAGTCAGACGGAAGATGTGGTTCTTCTGCATGTCCATCTGCTGCTGTAATTTGGCTTGCTAGTGGGGGGAAAGGCCAGAGTCTTGATACCATGGACAATACAACTCGTGCCCCCACTGTTCTTGTCACCAAACTAATCGCAGGCGCGGCGCCAAATTTCGGCTTCTGAAATCATCTCGTCCCAGAATTACTGTCTTCTGTCCCCGACAGACGCGTGGCACAGTTAAAAAGGATGTGCCCAGAAATCTTGGAAGGCCAGCAAGTCACAGGATCCCCACTGTAAGAGGAAGGCCAGGCCGCCGTGTCTGCCTTTCCATTCGGTTACAGTTAAGGACACTTGGCCCATCTGAGTTGACATCGAAGATGCTGTGAATTACTGCCATGACAGCTAAGCTCCAATCTGCCTTAGATTTGCTTTATAAGGTCTCAGATGCTATTGTGAGAGATCGCTTTGTTCAGGCAGTGTGGATGCACAAAGGGGAATCATGTCACCTCTCACTTTAAGGAGCACCTCCTCAGGGTGAGGGACCCCCAACCAGGACACAAACAGCCACAATCACAGGAGATGCTTCTGCAGTATGGGGAGGAAGGAAGAGGAAGAGCCCAGATTCAGCACAAGAATCAGTAAAAACCCAGGGGGCCGGTGGAGGCGGGGGGATCATTTTAGTGTTTTGGAAGTAGTTCTGTGCTGAAAATCTCTCCGATTTTTATAATGGAAGTCAACCAGAAAATAAGGCAGGCTATAAAGATGCTGGTTTTATGGCTCTCTTTCCTAAAATGCTTCTGTTTCTAAAAAAGCAGGAGAGAGCAGCTACCCTGATGAGACACCACCTGATGTCATCTGACCCCGGGGTAACAATCTAACCACTGTGTAGGCGGCCCTATTACCCCCTAGTGGCCTAGAATCTCTGCAGACTCTAGAACAGAGCTCCCGAGAAGAGTAAACACGGCCACGGGCATTTTCCAAAAGGCCACAGCAAATCTTCGCATCCTCAGCCCTAGAAGGCCAAGGGCCACCAACAACTTCAGAACTTGCTGATCCTCTTCATCCCATTCGCTTCCCTCAACCCATGTTTTGTTTCTCTTTCCATCTCTACTCCTCAATGGCCCTTCCTTTTGAGGGGAAGCGGATTCCTTGAGGCATCACGGTGTGGTGGGACGAACGTGGGCTTTGGAATGCTATGGACGCCGGTATGAATGAGGACTCTAACATGTACCAGTCATAGAACCATAGGGCAGCTCATATTGGCTCTAGAAGCCTCGGTGTCTTCATCTGAAAGTGGGTATAATGATCCCCACCCCCCGACTGGGTGATGTACTGAGCACCGCGCCCAGTGTACCATAGATGCTCAAGGAATTTTAGCAGTCTCTCTCTCTCCCCTTCCCTCCATCTGGTTCGGACTCCCCTCCCCCTACCCCACTGTCTTCCCTGTGCAGACCTCCTCCACCAGCCTCCCCTCATCAGTCCTCCATAAAGCAAGAGATACTGTCATCAACTAGAGATCACCTGACCTATATACCAACCTGGAATTTCTGACTCAAACCACAGAAATCCCTAAAATATTGGGGGAGGGGGAGCAGAGAAAACAGCTAAGATTACCTCTTAAAGGGAGCTATCAGTCCCCTACAGCGCAAGCGATTTCCGCAAATTACCCTTTAGTTTCTTCCCACTATTTTAGGACAACATTAATTACTAGGCAGGAAGCAGAGAAACAGGAGCTGGGGACAAGAATCGGTCTGGTGACAGCCGAGCCCAAAAATATTTCTCTAGAACAAATGCATCAACTGTCCGTTAGCTTTCCAAGAAACGGGCTGCTTATTTACTACAATAAAAAACAAGTAAGAGTGGCAGGTTGGTGCTCAGAGGAATGTTTTTTCAGAATAAGAGAATGCCCCAGAGAGAAGCAAATGGGGGCTATTCACGGGTCAGTGTCAGACTGAAAGGAGAGCTCTGTGCTTTTATCTGTCCGACAGTTTCACAAGGGGGACAGGAGACTGGCAGGACGCACGAAGGAGCTGGATCACAGAACCAGAGCACCAGACAACCCTGGTGGCTGAAAGGATGGATCAAAACCAACTAGAGAAAGTTCAAAAGGACAGTATTTTTAAAAACACTGACTGATAGGGGAGCCTGGGTGGCTCTGTCAGTGGTGAAGCGTCTGCCTTCGGCTCAGGTCATGGTCCCGGTGTCCTGGGATCCAGCCCGGTGTGTGTCGGGCTCCCTACTCAGTGGGGAGTCTGTTTCTCCCTCTGCCTCTGCTCCTCCCTGCCCTGCTCATGCTCTCTCTCAAATAAATAAAATCTTAAAAAACAAAACAAAACAAAAAAAAAACAGACTGATAAACCTAGAATATAAAGATGTTTATAAAAAAAAAAAAAAAAAAAACCAAACCTATGGAAGGGTTGGTGGCAATGTAACAGGTCAGTGGGTGTCACTGGTGCAACAAAGGTACCCAAAGAGCCCAGGGTAATTGGCAGAGGCTTACAGAGCTTGGAATGGAGCTGGAGATGTCCCACAGTATTCCATGTTTTTCAGACCATGCGGACTTCAAGAAAGTCTCTTTGGAAAGATAAATCTACCTGAAAAGAACGTTGCAAACTTGGAGGGACTTGAAATGTTTCTTTTAGGAAAGGCAGGGCAGTCTGGAGTGGGAGAGCAACTTAGATATCTAAGTGACCGTCACAGAGATAAAAGTAGTAGTTTTCTCATAGAACTGTCACATAGGAGCCAATTCATGGAAAGTACGCAGAAGGGCACCTGGCACATAGCAGCTGTTAAGGAAACATTATTTTTTAAATTATCCATTAAGTAATTTGATCACTAATCGGCATTAATCTCTTTATTTTGGTTGGGAATATCAGACTGCTCTATTTTCAAATGTTTCAATGAAATAGAACCAGTGGCTGGAAGTTACAGGCTTTAATTCAAAATAAGACAGGACTTCCTGAGAATTAAATTTACTGGAAAAAGTGGGTTGGCATTTCCAAAAACACTGTGCGCTCAGGCTGAGGTCCAACCAGGTGCACTGGTGGGGAATGTTGGGGAAGGGATTCTCTCTGCCTTAGACAGGTTAATTTGACCAGAATTAGCAAATGGATTTTCATCTTTGTCATTACTTCCAATGGACTGATAGTGGCTGTCAAGTGCCATGTCAAAAAAGGTTCTGAAGCCATTTTGGACCCAAGAGGAAAGATTTAGAAGAAATATCCATTAGCAAAATCTGCCAGGGGCAGGGATGAAGAGGACAATGGAAAAGGGCTGGGAATTTGGGTTACATGACATAAAAAACTCTTCCCAATTCTGAGGCCGTGATTCTGGCCCCCTTTACAGGTCTCTACCTCATGAAGAGGACACTTGGGTTAACTGAAGAAAGAAGACAAATGAGCAAATACAAAAAAGGGAAGAGAGACAAACAAAAAACAGACTCTTTATCTATGGAGAACAAACTGACGGTTACCAGAGGGGAGGTGAGTGGGAGGATGGGAGAAATAGGGGATGGGGAGTAAAGAGGACACTTTACCATGATAACACACACACACACACACACGCTACAATATCTCTTGATTTCAAGATGTGTTATAATCAGATGGTCTGGTAACAGAACAAGGATAGACATGTAGATGACTTTGTAACAAGAAAATTTAACGAGGGGGGCACCTGGGTGGCTCAGTTGGTTAACCCATTGCCTTCGGCTCAGGTCATGATCCCTGAGTCCTGGGATCGAGTCCCATATCGGGCTTCCCCTGCTCTGCAGGGAGCCTGCTTCTCCTCTCCCTCTGCCTCTCCCCCTGCTTGTGCTCTCTTTCTCTCTGTCAAATAAATAAATAAAATCTTTAAAAAAAAAAAAAAGAAAGAAAGAAAGAAAGTTTAACGAGGAAAAGAGTCTTTAACAAATGGTACTGGAGTAACAGGATAGTTCTATGGAAAACAGTGAACCTGTCCTCTCATACCATACATAAAAATTAACTCAAAATACATCCTAGATCTCCATATGAAAGCTAAAACTATAAAACTTCTAGGAGTACAGAGAGGAGAAAATATCTTCAACTTTAGGGTAAGCATAGATTTCTTACCTAGGACACAGAAAACCATTTTTAAAAACTGATAAATCTGACTTCATAAAAATTAAGAACATTTGCACTTTAAAAGATACTGTTTTAAAAGACAACGCAAGCTACAGATTGGGTGAAAGATTTACCATCTATACATCTGGCAAAGAGTTAGTATCAAAAAATCTTTGGGGCGCCTGGGTGGCTCAGTGTGTTAAAGCCTCTGCCTTCTGCTCAGGTCATGATCCCAGGGTCCTGGGATCGAGCCCCACATTGGGTTCTCTGCTCCACGGGGAGCCTGCTTCCCCTCCTTCTCTCTCTGCCCGCCTCTCCACCTACTTGTGATCTCTGCCTGTCAAATAAATAAATAAAAATCTTTATAAAAAATAAATAAGGGGTGCCTGGGTAGCTCAGTAGGTTAGAGCCTCTGACTTTGGCTCGGGTCATGATCCCAGGGTCCTGGGATTGAGCCCCGCTATTGGGCTCTCCGCTCGGCAGGGAGCCTGCTTCCTCTTCTCTCTCCGCCTGCCTCTCTGCCTACTTGTGATCTCTGTCTGTCAAATAAATAAATAAAATCTTTAAAAAATAAATAAATAAAAATCTTTAACAACTTTACTCAGAATTAACTACCCAAAAGATTTGAACATACACTTCCCAAAAGAAGATATATGAATGACAAAGACATGAAAATATACTTATCATCTTTCATTATTTAAAAAATGCAAATTAAAACCACAATGTTATATTGTAATTGACACATTAGAAAGACTAAACAAGGCCAAGCATTACAGTTTGGAACTGCTGTTGGGCGTGCAAACTGGAACAACCACTTCGTTATCAACCTATACGTGGGATCCAGCAATGCTCCTTCTAGAGGAATGAAAACATATCCACACAAAGATATGCCCACAAGTTTTCACAGCAGATTTATGTATAATAACTAAACACTGGAAATTATTCAAAGGATCATCAACAGGGGAGCGGATAAATTATGGTATACCCATACAATGAATTACTGCTTAGTAATAAAAAGCAATGAACTGCTAGTGCATTCACCAACGCAGATAAATCCCAAAAAGCATGCTCAACTAAACCAAAGAATCGAAGAGCGCCTGGGTGGCTCAATGAGTTAAGCATCTGACTCTTGGTTTCAGCTCAGGTCATAAGCTCAGGGTCACAAAATGGAGCCCCAAGTTGGGCTCCATCCTCAACGGGGAGTCTATTAGAGATTCTCTCTCTCCATCTCCCCCTGCCCCTACCCCACTCACACACACTCTCTAAAATAATCTTTAAAAAAATTTTAAAAATAAAGAATTCAGATACAAGGAGCATATATAGTATGGTTCCACTTCTAGGAAATTCTAGAAAAGAAAAGCTATCAGTAGTGACAAAGAGCAAGCAGATCAGTGGGTTCCTGGGGCCAGGGTGAGAAGGTATTGACTAGAAGAGGCAGAAGGGAACTTTTTTGGATGATGAAAATGTTTTATATTTTCACTGTGATGATGATTAATCAGGTGTCCCCACTTTTAAAAAAGTATCAAAAAAAAAAAAAAGAACACTCGGGTTAAGCCCTCGGTCACATGGTTATAAAGTGCACAGCAGGCCCAGGGGTCCTAGCCACATCCTGAACGATAAATATCATTCTTTGTTTCATAATGGTTTCAACTGTCAGGGAAATCTGCCTCAAACTCAGTGTCAGCCAGATGTCTGTGCTCAAAACTCTGTCTGCGAGGTACAGACTGGGAAGCTGGAAATGTTCTCGTGTCGTTTGGAAGTGAGAAGTAGGGGACTGAATCAGGATCCCAGCCTGCTATTCCAAGACTTGTCACTGAGTCACCATGTAACCTTGGACCAAAGTGTCGAGCTGTCAGAACCAACTCTCTTCCTTCGGCAGGAAAATAGGACCAGGCAACATCACTGATTATTTCTGTTCTGTTTCCAGCATGTGCCTAAGTGGGGGTGTTGTCTACTCATTCCAGATAAAAGACCATCGTTCTTTACTTGACCACCAGGTAGATCTTTAAATTTTTATGACAGCATTCTTAATGCTGCCTTTGGTGAACTTCCCTATGTGTATATAATTAATTTTATTATAAAAATCTCTCTTGTGAATAATATACATAAAATTTACCATTTTAACCATTTTTAAGTGGACAGTTTCCCAGCACCAAGGACATGTTCGGTGTTAGGCCACTGTTACAGTCATCCATCTCCAGAACTCTCCCAAACTCCCACCCAATTTTTTTAAAGGCTCATTCTGTAAAATATTTCATACGCACCTGCGAAATTTTCACCACACTTTCCAAAGTTAATAGCTTAGCAATATTATTTCTATCAGCAGGGTCCTTCGGGAGGCATCATATAATAAAACCTCAACTAACTAGAATAGGTGACCTGGTTAAATGAACTATCAGGTTCACTATGGGCTAAACAGAACATTCTTGGAGTCCTGTTTCTTATTAAATGTCTTTAGAAAGTATATTTGTCCTGGTTGGTCAGTTCTAATGAACAAAGCAGAATCAGTAATGATTCAACATATAAGGGAGGGCTTTGGCTGGGAGTGGGAAGTAGTCATAACTTAAAGAGAGACTTTCAGACTTCTTTTAAAAGGTCCAAGAAATAATATAAGGGATGGGTTCGGGAGCTTTTCATTCTATGTCTCAAAGGCAGGGCCCAACTTTTTTTTAACTAAATTCAATGGGTGATCAAAAGTCTTCATGACATTTAGTACATAACATAAATCTGGCCAAGTCCCTGCCCTGTGTGTGAAGCCAATGTGCACAGATGTTTATCAGCCCGAAAACTGAATATACTTTAGATATTAACTCTAAAAGCACAATTTCATTTCATATTCAGTCACCCGTGTATTTAACAAACTTCCATTTGGCACATACTCATTGGTGCTCAACATTCTTTTAAGCACCACGTGAGCGGATACAAGTGACAAAGATCTTTTGGACTTCGTGACACATTCTTTGAACATGGTAAATGCCTTCAAACAAGTATTAAGTGACCACCTTACTCTTTCTTGAAAACTCAGACTTCAAAACGTGGTTGTCTGATCTGGATCTGACCATTTAACACAACAAATTTTCACCTTCAGAATTCCACCTGGCCCTGCTTCTCAGGTGTCATAGACTCACCTCTTCCAGAAGCCTCTGTTTGAGCTCTCGTTCAGTCTCCAGTTTCTGCTGTAAACTGCGGGCGTTCATTTCAAGCATGGCATGTTTCTTCTCCAGGTCATTGAGCTGGGCATTT
Organism: Mellivora capensis; assembly: GCA_004024625.1. Taxonomy (NCBI): domain Eukaryota; kingdom Metazoa; phylum Chordata; class Mammalia; order Carnivora; family Mustelidae; genus Mellivora; species Mellivora capensis. The sequence continues at coordinate 86,682 of PISX010002620.1, read as the reverse complement.
GGAAAAATTGGCCATAATATCATATTCAGGAATGCCAGATGCTGATGACTTTTGCAAATACCCACAAATTTTCAAATGTAAAGAATCGGGTTCTGAAGATCAGAGTATAAGTGTTGTTTTCTAGGAGCGCCTATGTGGCTGAGTTGGTTGAGCACCTGCCTTCAGCTCACGTCATGATCTCAGGGTCTTGAGATTGGGCCCCACGTTCAACAAGGAGTCTGCTTCACCCTCTCCCTTTGCCCCTCCCCCCACTCATGCTGATTCTCACATGCCCATGCTCTCTCTCTCTCTCGAATAGATAAAATCTTTCAAAGAATAAATGAATGAATGAATAAACAAATAAATAAATAAATATTGTTTTCTAAAAGTATAACACAAAGGTCCACGTCACAGCTAAGCCTTATATGGGGATAGGGTTATTTCTAAGGCATGGGTCACATAAAGAGCTATGACAAGTTCTAAGACAAGAATGATCACTTTGAAATTAATTAAGTAATCAAGTGCTAAATGCTTACTATTTGCACAGCATTATATCAGGGCTCTTGGGGATGAAAAAATGGATGAACTCTCTTAAGAATCTTATATAAAGTCCAAAGGCAGAGAGCAGACCATAACTAGACATGTACACAAATAAGGATTGCTTTGTCACGTAATATTTTTGATAAAAGGGGTATGGAGAAGAGAAAGTCTTCCTGAATTACCAGTTGTCTAGAAAAGATTACATCAATGTCTGGAGTCTGGTTTGTTTTTTACTTAAAGTGAGTTCCGCACCCAGCGTGGAGCCCAACTTGGGGCCTGAACTTACAACTCTGAGATCAAGACCTGAGCTGAGATCAAGAGCCGGACTCTTAACCCAATGAGCCACCCAGGCGCCCCAATGTCTGGAATTTTAAAGGATGGGTAGAACGTTACTATAGACACTCTAAGAACAATCAAATAGAAAAAAATATTCAAGTTCAATCACAAAAGGGTTCCTTTACCTCTAAATAATATACTAATTTCCTCATGGGTTAAAAAAAAAAAAAGTAAGCCAGTATCAAAGAACTCCAGAGTGTTCTTGAGTGGGAAGCTCTAGCCTTGAATCCAATAATTTTATTTCTGTGAAATTTTATTTTTGTAAGAAAATAATCACAGATATCCATAAAGATTTATACCACCATAGCAGAAAATTGAAAGAAGCTCAAAGTTCCAACACAAGTAGAATGATTAAATGATTAAATAGATATTTCTGTGTTGTTGAGGTTTTTTTTAGAACTACACATTCAAAACACAGTCAGTAACTGAGGAAAAGCCCCTAGTTCTATGGTGTTTGTTTTTTTTTACAGCTATAAAGTTGTTTACATAATAAGAATCTAAATTGGGATGCCTGAGTGGCTCAGTTGGTTAAGCCGCTGCCTTCGGCTCAGGTCATGATCCCAGCGTCCTGGGATGGAGTCCCACATCGGGCTCCTTGCTCGGCAGGGAGCTTGCTTCTCCCTCTGCCTCTGCCTGCCACTCTGTCTGCCTGTGCTCATTCTCTCTCTCTCTCCCTCTCTCTGACAAATAAATAAATTAAAACAAAAACAAAAACAAAAACAAAAAAAACTCTTCACACCTTGGCTTCTGTGACCATGCCAATTTCTGGTTTCCCTTGTAGTTCTCTGTTAATTCTTTAAAAAAATAAAATAAATAAGAATCTAAATTTATTCTGATAGATCAGTGGTGGATTGCCAGTCATCTTTTCCTTTATTTCTCCCTGGTTTCTAGATCTGCCACAATGACCCCAAATAGTTACTTATAATCATGAAATAACAAAGAGTTACACAAAATACGAAATTCAGATTCTTGCTTTATTTTATGCGTGTGTTTGTGTTTGTGAAAAAGCATGTGTGTGTGTGTGAGCCTGGGTCTATACATGAAATTTCTTTGAACTGCATTCTTGTTATCTGGAACACTGGAGCATCTATTTGAAATCTCTTTCAAGACTTAGATAAACCTCCAGAACATGGGGACATAATGTGGCGTGCTACATGGATGGTAGGTGCCTATTTCCAACGTAGAATACTGAGGACTCACACGGCCATCAGACCCTCTTGTGCCCCTGGCCTCGGAACAGAGAGAGGCCAGGCTGCCCGCTGTGGCAGCAACGGAAGGAGCATTAGTCCTTGCCACTGAGCACTTCCCAAGAATGCTCGACATTAAAGCCTGCAACCAACCCAGAGATTAAATCTCAAATCAGGTGCCAGAAAACGAGAGAGCAGTGTGGCCAGATCAGAATCCAGACCTCAGGGGCCCGGATAGTCACCGACAGACTGTGACACACCAGTCCCCACCACGCCTCCCATGCTCTCGCCAACCCAGGAGGTCCCATGTGGAGCCTGACCCTGAGACTTGACAGGACAGAGTAAACGTGCATTCATGAAATATGCGGACCGTGGATTGCACCTGCGTGTGGGTCAACTATACCTTCTAAAAGAGGGAGATGGGGGCGCCTGGGTGGCTCAGTGGGTTAAAGCCTCTGCCTTCAGCTCAGGTCATGATCCCAGGGTCCTGGGTTCGAGCCCCGCATCGGGCTCTCCGCTCAGCAGGGAGCCTGCTTCCCCCTCTCTCTCTGCCTGTCTCTCTGCCTACTTGTGATCTCTGTCTGTCAAATAAATACATAAAATCTTTAAAAAATAAAAAATAAATAAATACAAAAGGGAGATGAAGATGTCCTCCTAAAAGCAGAAGGGATGGGCACTGACCTTGTCAGAGAGGCTCTCAGCTTTCAGCTTCTGTTCTTTGAGGGCCTGCTGCAGAGCAAGGATCTCAGCCTTGTGCTCCTTCACCGCCAGCTCCACCACCTGGCGGGACTCGGTGATCCGCTGGTCGGCCCGTGCCCTGCGGGGAGAGCACAGGCCCATTTCAGAAGCCCCCCAGTCACCAGTCCAGAAGGAGGAAGTGAGCCCATCTCTTATCTCGATAAGCAACCAAACAGGCTACCGGCTAGAGAGGCCCAACCCAGATTCCCAGTTCCAAATTATGTCTTGCTTTCTGACTGCTTACAGAGCAAAGATTTGGCCCACTTTAGACCTTGGGTAAAAATACTCTTAATAGTTAAAGTTCCTATGAGTACTCACTTGGAAAGGCTGAAGGGGAAAAGGCAATTTTCCAAAAACAACTGGACTGAATGGGATGTAGCTAGACTGTCAGAGCCTCCCTTGGGAGCAGAAATGGAATGAGGTCCCCCGAGGGACCACAGGAAAACTCAATCAAGGAAACATTTCCTCTCCTTAAAGTCTAAGCAATAAGTTATATGTTTGGGATGCTCATTAGGAAACTGAAACTCGAATCTGATATATCTATCTATAAATAAGGTTAGAAAATAGAAAAAACAAGAACTAAGCTAGAAAAACTGCTGCCATTCCCCATTTAAGTCTTGTGTTTTGGTCCTTCCATACCTGGGCTTATACAGTCTCCTCTACTGCCCCGCGCTCTCCTCCCCTACCTCCCCTACCTGCCCTACCCTGCAAACCCAAATCTTACTCGGCGTTCAAGAATGAACTCAAAAGGCCACATTCTCTCTAAAACCTTGCTCAATTTCTCCTCTTGCAAGGAAGCTCTCCTTGCTCTAGATCCAAAGCATAAACGTACTCCTCTCCTGGCACACCCCACTCTCTATTTGAGGTGGTAAATATCCGAATGCATAATTCATCTTCTCCATGAGACTTGCCTCTTGAGTAGAAGAATTAAGAATTATATTTTACTCATCTCGGTATCCCACGTAACAGCAAAATAGAGGGGCCGTGGGGGGGGGGGGGAGAGAAGAAAAGCCAAGATCTTTCACAACTGTCCCTGAAAGTATACATGAAATGTCTTCCTAAGCACAGCCCATAATTATACCTTCCATGTGGAGTTGTGTGTTTCTTGATGCTGAAGTCAGCTTCCGACCCTCAAATTGGTCTCTGAGGGATTCTAGAAACAGCTCGGAGAAGAGCTGCACTTGAGGGCAGAAGGGAGGGGGGGTCTGCGTGAAAACAACTGGAATATACCGTGAAGGCTCAGGGGAAAGAGGAACAGGAGGTCTTAAACCGGCAGCCCGTCACCTGAGCAAATACCGAGTGGGAGGATATCCAAGAAATGAATAGGTCTACCAGTGTCTCTCAAAATTGAAGGAGAAGATGAGAATCTTTTGCCTCCAATCTTTTCTAGTGTAAGTAACTTGGCACACATTAAACGTCCAACACATTTGGCTGAGTCTACTGTACTGTGGTCAAGTCAATGTGGGAAATGCCAAAATGAGTCCAATGGTATCCAACTAAATGTTTTGTGAGAGGCGTTTCTAGGCATAGTTTGTCTCGGTTAAGGAGTTCACAGTATCCCAGGAAGGTCAGTTTCAGAGGAAGGTGATATGAGTGAGGCTAAGAAGGAAGGATACAATTCATGTGTGCACGCAGGAAGTCATGAGCTAACTCTTGCGTGCACACTGGAAAATGAGACCTATTCTTCAAGACCATTTATTTCTATCTGCTGGTAAACTGTCATAATAGACCCATTTTGTTAGAACCAAACACTTTCCAGCTGTAAAGCTGTCATAACCAATCTTCCCATTGGCCATGTCTGCAGTGTGAAAAGCATTCCCCAGGGGTAGGAGGTATGTGACCTGCACTATCATGGCCCCAGTAGGAAGAGGATTCTGACTTTGGAAATGAAAGTGGGAAAGCAGAGGAAAGATCCTGCTTGAACTTATTATTTCCTACCACGAAAGAAAAAAACTCAGCTATTCTTGTAGAGAAGTTGTTCTTAACCAAGGTTGATGCTGCCCCCTTGGGACATCGGACAATGTCTGGAGACATTTCTGGTGTCACAACGTGAGGAAGGGGTTGTTACTGGCATCTGGTGGGTAAAAGCAGGGATGAGGCTCACATTTTACGAGGCACACGATGGCCCCCACAACAAGGGATTATCTAGTCCAAACTATCAATAGTGACGAGGTTGAGAAACCCTGGTGTAGACGGGTGACTAGCTTTACACAGGACCAGGGTTAGAATGGAGATGGTCTTGCTACATGGTCACAATGATAACAAACGCAAGGTAAGAGTTTCTGGCAAGGAAGCACTGAGCTATTTGCCCTGCTGACTCCCAGGCCTCCACATGGGGTAAAAGGACACCAGCTTTCAACACAGAATCCAAGGGACACTGGCAGTATTTCCAACTAGGATGACCGACCCACCTTGGTTTGCCCAAGAGTCTCCCAGCTTTAGCACTGAAAGTCTTGTATGCTAGAGACTTCTCTCAGTCCAGGGCAAGCTGGGACGGTTGGTTACCCCGTTCCTAATGCTCAGATGATCCCACTGAAGACACTGGCTTTCTACAAATAGGTAGTCCCACCTGCTCTGCTTTTCGGTGTCCAGCATTCTCTGTAACTCTCGAACCCGACACTCAAACTGGGACTTCTCGTCACCAAGGACACTCCTCCACGCCTCCCACTGCCGCTCTTTTTCCAGCAGCTCGTCGTTCAGGGCCTCCAGGTCCATGACCTGTTCTTCCAGCATCGTGCAAGTGGTCTTCAGAGCCTCCATCGTCTGCAAATCAGTACCACTGAGTTGTGCCTTGTATCAAATGAGGATTTCCTGGATGTTACTTTTCAGTGTCAGAAAAGCACAAGTTTCTAACTACAGTCTGAAACACAGTGTATCCCTTTCTTCTATAGACCCAGGGGACCAGACAGGATTGGATAAAGGGCCATTTCTGACACCATCTTGAAGACAAAACCCAAAGCAAGCCAAGGGGGAAGTGACTATGCTTAAAAATCAAGGGACTCGCACTAGCCTCCCAGAACATTCTATTTTATTTTTACTTTTTTAAAAACCCAAATGAAGAGGACAACACACTTCTAAAAGCTACTTTTTCCAAACCCCCAAGCCCTCAAAACAGACATGGTGATGAAAAAGAGCCCATTTAATAGACAAGGCTCAGTCTCAGATCCCTTGGGAGAGGTATATCAGGTGCCCGCTCTAACGGGATCCAAGTGTGCCAGGGATCCTTGACACTGCTTACTGCCCTTACTTGCTTCTGGCTGGTGAGCTGCATCTCCCTCTCCGTGATCTCACGGCGAAGATGGTCCACTTCGCTTCGTAGCTGTGCTATCTCATCGTTGGCGCCGGAAGCCTCATCGAGTTGTTTGGACAAGTAGAAATTTTGGTTGTTGAGCTCAGCATTGTCCTCGGTGAGCTGGTTTAGCTGTTCCTCCAGATCTGTGATTACCTAAGGAGGAAAGGAACCCAGTTCTGCATCGAGCAAGTCCATTTGAAATGAGAACTGCTACTAGAGCCATTGATTTTAGAACCTACGTGACACTAGCAATGCACATGCCACTTCCGTTTGCTCAGCCAACCCCGGCTGCCAAAGCCGAGCTCCCATGCCCGCCCACTTAGCACTACCACACATATGCTGTGGCGGAAAAAGAAAAGTCTCTGATTCCTTCTCACTCAGGAACCATCTGGAAGACATGGCAAAAGCAGATCAGTCAAAAGTGACTGTCATATGGAAGGGGCAACTTGAAATGAGATTAAGTTAACGGACGATAATATAATGTGGAAAATGCAACCAAGGACAGGCATCTAAGAGTAGCATCACAATCAGCTAATTAAACAGACGGCACCATCCACAGGACATTAGAACCAGAGATAGTCCTAGAAAGCAAAATGAAGTTCTTGTCGAGGAGGACTGACTGAGAAGGACACTGAGAGTTATTTTAATAGTTCGGCAATAAATTTAATTTCATGCAACAAAAGGGAAAAATTTAAGGGAAGCTCAGAATAATCCTGAAAACATTTTATCATGGCATCACTTTAATGGTTTTTATTATACAGTTAGCTATCAAAAAATGGGAAGGCATGTATGTGAAATTGTCATTTTATTGAGAGATTTAATCTGGCTTTGCTAAATTATTTCCCTGCTCAATGGCAGAATGACTTTGATTTCAGTGCATTTAGCTTCCCTATTCTCTTTTCCAAGGTTCAGTATCGGGCTTGCAGAGAGCTACTGTATGTAAGACTTTCGAAGTTTAAGGGCAATTTTCTAATAATAGTTGGAATGAGGCACACAGGCAGTAAATTAAATTTTATGTAACAAAAAGAAGTAAATTAAAAGGAAATGCCTTGAAGCCCACAGTTTATTAATTGTTTCCAATTTCCAAACCTAGAATAGACTTAGTTTAGGAAATGTTGCCACTCTTTCCATATTCCCTATTTTAACCCCCTTTGAATATCAATTTTTTTTAAATTTTTAATAAACATATAATGTGTTTTTATCCCCAGGGGTACAAGTCTGTGACTCGCGAGGTTTACACATTTCACAGCACTCATCATAGCACATACCGTCCCCAGTGTCCATATCCCCACCACCCTCTCCCGTCCCCACTCCCCTCAGCAACCCTCAGGCTATTTTTTGAGATTGAATCTTTTATGGTTTGTCTCCCTCCCGATCCCATCTTCTTTCATTTTTTCTTTTCCTACCCCCCATACCCCCCATGTTGCATCTCCACTTCCTCATATCAGGGAGATCATATGATAGTTGTCTTTCTCTGACTGACTCACTCGCTAAGCATCATACCCTCTAGTTCCATCCACGTCATCGCAGATGGCAAGATTTCATTTCTTTTGATGGCTGCATAGTATTCCATTGTGTATATATACCACATCTTCTTTATTCATTCATCTGTCGATGGACATCTAGGTTCTTTCCATAGTTTGGCTATTGTGGACTTTGCTGCTATAAACATTCGGGTGCACGTGCCCCTTCGGAGCACCACGTTTCTATCTTTAGGATATATACCCAGTAGTGCAATCGCTGGGTCATAGAGTAGCTCTACTTTCAGTTTTTTGAGGAACCTCCACACTGTTTTCCAGAGTGGTTGCACCAGCTTGCATTCCCACTGAATATCAATTTTTAAAAAATCTTCCCAGGCACACAGAATTAAAGAACATCAATTAAGGACATTTGTGCAATGTGGTTCAGAAAACAGAGCTTTTCATTTTGTTAACTGAGCTGATAAGCTTTTTATGTAGTTAAGTGGTCTAGTAATTTGTATTTTAATGTCAAAAGCCCTGTTAACTCCTAATGTATTGATTTGAGGTGCACCATTGGTTACAAGATGGGGAATGAAGGTTATCTGGTTGGGTCCTTAGCTAGGACTCCTTCTTTTTTTTTTTTTTTTTTTTTTAAGATTTTATTTATTTATTTGACAGACAGAGATTACAAGTAGGCAAGAGAGGCAGGCAGGGAGAGAGAGGAGGAAGCAGGCTCTCCGCGGAGCAGAGAGCCCGATGTGGGGCTCGATCCCAGGACCCTGGGATCATGACCCGAGCCGAAAGCAGAGGTTTTAACCCACTGAGCCACCCAGGCGCCCCAGGACTCCTTCTTTATCATGGAAAATGGGGGTGAAAAACTCTAAGTTTGTCATTCCTAGTGGGCAGTTATGGCTCAAAGGGATCCTTGGATCACCCTTTTGGGTGACATGGTTAAGTCTCCTAAAAGCAGAAACAAGGAATAAACAATGCCCAATAGTTCAACTGGTCTCTATCTTATATGTAATAAAGCCATTCCTTAAGATACTTTTCATCCTGGGACACCTGGGTGGCTCAGTTGGTTAAGTGACTGCCTTCAGCTCAGGTCATGATCCCAGCGTCCTGGGATCGAGTCCCACCTTGGGCTCCTTGCTCGGCAGGGAGCCTGCTTCTCTTCTCCCTCTGCCTCTGCCTGCCACTCTGTCTGCCTGTGCTTACTCACTCTCTCTCTGACAAATAAATAAATAAAATCTTAAAAAAAAAAAAAAAGATAGTTTTCATCCTGAACTGTAAATGCCTCCATTTAACTATTATGCTTCCTTCTAATATCCCTCCTTGCCCCCGACCAAAAAAACAGAGGCAAGCTGGCCTGGAGTCTGGAGCCCTAAATCCTGAACTTTGCAGAGCTGGGGTCTTCATTTGTGATATGGAGGTAAATACTGTATTTACCACCTCCTCTGTTTCTTTCTTTCTTTTTTTTTTTTTTAATGTTTTGAATGTTCTCTCATACTGCTCTACTTTAATGTAGCCTGTGGAATACAAGAGATAAAAATTAATGACCAAAACAATGCTTCATTTTAAAGATTATCCTGGTGCCTCTTGTAGAGCAAAGAGACCGCAGAAAATCTGCTTACATAATATACACGTGGCCAAAATAATTTACTCGCCACCCAAAGATATACCTGAGCCTTTGGGTTCTCACTCCATTTCTCTGATTTATGGGGAAAAAACTGCAATTTATTATTAGTCCATTTCTGCTAACTGTTCCCCCTTCAAAACAGATTATAAAGTGCTAAGGAAGAAATGTTTGAAAAGCTCAATGAAATACCAAGATTATGATTCACTTCAACTGCGATGGGCCCACTGGAGTGGGAGGCATCCTTCTAATCCCCTATTGTCATCCAGTTTTCAAGGGGTCTCACATCTCTGATTTCTACTTACAGTTTGTGGCTGTTGGTTCTATATTTTACCCTCTCTATTTTGCCTGTTTGTCAAGAGGAGGCTTACGTGTTTGTGTGAAGCACCCAAACACTCATTAAAGCATTTTAACTCATCCAGACTTCTTATATATTCCTTCTGCTCAAGCCATAATATGTTTAGCTTGTGATTCTATTTTGAGGTGCTGGAGTTGGGGTATTAAGTATTAGCATTAGACACCTCCACACACATACACACACACACACACACACACATTGGGTTTATAGATATTGAACTGACTTGGGACACAGGCAGAAAATTAATGGTCTCCACAATCCAGAAAAATTTTTTAAAGTATTGTGATAGGCAATCTGTGATGCTGAACCAGGGAATGTGCAGGGAGAATTCTTGGGTCTCCCATGTGTCCGTGGGTGCAGCCTCTCTACCTCAAGGGCAAATGATATGTTCACTCTATTATGAGTTTGTTAACCTTCCAACCCCAAGGATACAGGGTAAAGAAGAGAAACTGGAATGCTGACTCCATCTTAGCAGTGAGAAGAGGAGGGAGAGAGCTTCCTAATACAGGGCCAACAGAGCTCTCTTCTATGCTGTTTTTGCAGATAAGAGATCGTGATGCAGTTCTAAGAGGAAATAAGGATATAAAAAATGATCTACTGTCAGTGTCCAAAAAAGAGAAAGAGAGAGAGATCTATTTGGGGTTATCTGTTGCTTTTCAAGGAAACCTGACAGTTCTGAGCAAGAACTCTTTACCTCTCACACCTGATGGGAAGACCAGTAGAGAGAAGGTTACCAGGTAAATGTTCAATAGCACTCTGGGGGGTAAAGAAACCAGCCAGATGTGGAGCATCAGGCTAAAAAGACACAGGGCTGAAGTCCTACCGGAATGTCTGGTTCCTTCTTGAAGGCAGCTATTTGCATATTATTTATTTTTAATCTTATAGCTGACAGATTGATTCATAATTAAAACTCTGTCATATGTTTGCCCACCAACTCCCCTCCAAAACAGACTTAGGTAGGGTTTTAGGTGCCAGATTGGATCAAATCTTTTTTTTACATCTCGTCAAAATATAGAAATGGTCTGAGCTGGAAAATCTTACTGCTCATGAGCTTTTTAAAAGCTGCTAACTGGGAGCTCCTATCGTTGAGTTATTACAGGAGTTCCCACCAGCAACAAAGATGACGTCTCCGTGCAGAGACAATCTCAGATTGAGAACGAAACACCCATCAAGCCCTTCAGAAGTGTCTTTAAGGGCCTTTGAAGTTGAAAAACTGTAACAGAGGTCTCTTTTGCTGCCAAATGCTGTCCTACAGCAGTAGTTTTCAAACTTTTTAAAGGGGCAGACCATTTTCTAAACAAAAGAATATGTCATAAACCCAATATAATAAAATATTAATAGTAACCCATACTGTTTAGCACTTTCTATGGACCAGACCCTGTGTAATCACTTGAATGCTTCATCTAATTCTTGCAGGATGCCCATAATGTAGGCATCAGCATCAAACTTGTGATTCTGTGAATTAGTGTCTCCTAAGTTTTATTGTTTCTGAAATGTGAACATATATTGGAAATAAGCAGCTGTGTCTCTGCCCTCACCAAGCCCTTATAGAGTAGTTATTAAATGAATTATGCATCTTATAATTGATGATATATTGGAATGGGGAATATACAATGTCAGTGCCATTTTACAGGTAAACAGATGGAGGTATGGATGTTTAACATTACAGAGGTTACAAAGAGGCCAATTTCGAATCAGAACTCAATCTGACTCCAGAGTGCATGGCTGGACCACAAGCAACCCAGCAGCTCTAGCTGAAGTATTGGGGGTGTGTGTCACTGTTTCGGGTTCTCCCTTCCACTGGGAGAGGTCCCAAGGCTTCTCCACAGAATGTCATAAGTAAGTAAAGCAAGGATCGGAAGTCACCGCTCCCCCCTCAAAAAAGTAAATGTGAGGATCGAGAGAATATAAAAGTTACATAAGAAAGTAACTAAATTCGTTCCTCATATTGGCATATTCTATTAAAAAACAAACCTCTAATTTTTAAAATCTGGGGGAGGGAGGACTACCAAGAGGCAGATGGAAACATTTGAGAGTAACAGATATGTTCATTATTTTGATTGTCTTACTGGTTTCACAACTGTGTACACATTTCAAAACTCTTGAAGTCACTGTACTTCAAGTATAACCTCAATAAAGCTATAAAAATGTTTCTTAAAAAAGCTCTTATGAAAATGAGGCATTCACACACACACACACACACACACACACACACTCGGAATATTACTCAGCCATGCAGAAAGGATGAGATTGTGCCATTTGTGACAACATGGATTGACATCGAGGGTATTACGCTAAGCAAAGTAAGTCAGACAGAGATAGACAAGTACCACATGATTTCACTTACATGTGGAATCTAAAAAACAAAAAAAAAAATGAACAAACGAACAAACCAAAAGCAGAAGCAGACCCACAAATACAGAGAACTGATGGTTGCCAGAAAGGGGAAGGGGATGGAGGGATGAGTAAAATAGGCAAAAGGGAGTGGAAGATACAGACTTCCAGTTCTGGGATGATTAAGTCACAGGGATGAGAAGTACAGCATAGGGAATATAGTCAATGGGATTATCACAGCATCGTATGGTGACAGATGGTAACTATACTTGTGGTGGGCCTAGCATAATACATAGAGTTGTTGAATCACTGTGTTATAGACCAAAAACTAATGTAATATTGTGTGTCAACTATACTTCAATTAAAAAAAAAACTGTTATGCCAAAAGACTAAAAAAAGAGAAAACTCCAGATGAAGGATTAACGATGTACACATTTAAAACGTATCCAAGTTTATTTTAGGAAAAAATAGTAAATATAAAAAAAAATCACGGTCATAAAATGATTTATGTTTTATTCAGTGATCATTTATGAGCATGCATGTAAGTAATATAAGCAAATAACTCGTGCATTAAAAAAAAAAAAAAAGAAACAGAGACAGTAAGATACTGAAAAAGTGGGGGCCCAAAAGTATAGGAACAGGGATGCCTGGGTGGCTCAGTCGGTTAAGCGGCTGCCTTCGGCTCAGGTCATGATCCCAGCGTCCTGGGATCGAGTCCCACATCGGGCTCCTTGCTCGGCAGGGAGCCTGCTTCTCCCTCTGCCTCTGCCTGCCACTCTGTCTGCCTGTGCTCGCTCTCTCTCTCTCTCCCTCTGTCTCTGACAAATAAATAAATAAATAAAATCTTTATTTAAAAAAAAAAAAGTATAGGAACAGAAAACATCAGCTTCTCAAGGAAGAGAGGCAGAATGGAGGAAACTGGGAGACACTTGTAAGGCGGGCCTACGGCTGAGACAGCCATTGGCACCGAGAAATACCGACCAAAAATCCATCTGCTGGGTACCCGCGAGAGTCAAACAGAGGCATACCTCGTGACCTACTAGCTACCCCACTCTTGGGTATATGCTCATCAGAAACAGGTGCTTATGGCCACCAAAGGACTCATGCAATGGTGCTTCCTGACAGCTGTGTTCCTTACGGCAGCAATTTGAATCCCACCAGCAGTAGAACTGATAAATAAACTCCAGTTCTATGTGTCCAGGGGCAACACTACATCATAAGTAATGAAAAGAAACAGATTCTTGACAGACTCAACCACATGGACAAACGCCACAGACAATTCAAGTCAAAAAAAGCTAAGCCCAAGAGAGCATACCCTCCATGATGCCATTTGTCTGAAGTTCATGAACAGGCCAAACTGATCTCTGGTATCAGAGGTCAGAACTGTGGTCACCCTTTGGGCAAAGGATGCTGATAAGAAGGGGACATGAAAATGTTCTGGATCTTGATCTATGTGGTGGCTACGCAGTTGTCTATAGTGTAAGAACTTCATTGAATTGTACCCATAAGATTAGTGCACTTTATGCATTTTACAGTGTGGATTTTGTAACTAAATTAAGGGGGGAAAGCATACACTCTTAAGACTTAATGTCCCATTTATAAGAGGTGAAGAGGAAAGAAAGAGTTCATTACAAGACAATAAAGGACTTATGTGGGGAGTATGGTAGGGTTGTTTCTGGAAATTCACAGATGCAAATAACACAAATGGAGACAAGTTCACTGAGGACTAAGAAGGTAATAAAGCCATGAAAGTACCAAAGAAAGGAGGTGGAACCATGAATAGGGTAATAACCTGTCTTCTGAAAGGGGGCCTATTTCAGTCCTGTTCTAATGGGAAACAGAGTGAGCTTCCACTGACCCTACCCCACCATATAACCTGTGTATGATGCTTCTCCGCTCACAGAATTTAATTCTCTCCATCTAAATGACATCGCCCAAAGAGCCATAGAGTTTCATTTTGCCTGGTAGGAAGTTAAAATTTCTAGGTCCACAGAACTTCTCCAGAAGCAGGCTGGAGAAGCCTTGCGAGGCAACCGCCCCCAGCGTCTGCACAGCATCTAGCTGGGACCAGCCTTGGAACCTTCTACACTGGGGTGGGGGCGGGAGCTGCCTTGGGACTTTTGTTGCAGCTACTGAAGCCTATGCAGTGAGAACCATTTCCACCTTTTCAACCATCCTTCCCCAAACATAAAGAATGGTTTAGAATTTTTTAAACTGGCAGGAACCCAAGAAACTGGCATTAGCTGGGGCTCAGGAACTCCAAATCAGTTTGATCCCATTATGTGCTTCAGGCTGAAAGTCTGTAACAGTCAGTTGATGTAATAAGAGATGCCTGCTCTTCCCTCTCGGTTTTTAGTCTCGTGTAATTTTAATCACCTTTAGATTTAATACTTACAGTACAGCTGTTACGAAGGGCATCAAATTTGCGTTGGATTTCATCTCTATGTGCCTAAAAGGTAAGGAGTCAATTAGAAATTTTTCATAGTGTAGGATACAATTCTACATGCTTGGGTTATGTAAAGAAAAGAACAATTTACCTAGAAAGCCAAGAAGGTTGTTGCAGCTGCCCAAATATATGGTTTTCAAAGAACTAATTAATTAAGTCATGTCCAACATCAGAAATTAAAGTTACAGGAATACATGATGTTGTATTGATAACACTTGACTACTTAGACCACACATGCATACTCCGTACAAATATCTTAACATTCATATTAATGCTCAGGGGCTTTGTTAAAAAAAAGAAGAAAAAATTCAAGGAGTTAGTTTTTACTCTTGTTCCTTTGTTTATTTCCCATTCTTAACCTTTCCCTCTTCCTTCCAGTTGGCCCCTCCCTAGCCTACTCCTTGAGACAGACACACATGCACGCAGACAGACACACACACACACACACATACACACAGGACAAGAGCCAAGATAAACAGGGACTTTTTTGTTGTTAATCAAAAGCTGCTGAGATTCAGAAACCCGACATTGACCTTCAAGTAAGAAGTCCTTCTCCAAAGCAAAGTTACTCTGAAACAGCAGCATTTCAGAATGTTCAGCTGACATTCAAGGACTTTCTGAGTGCACCTGATAGGCTAGACCCTGTGGTGCCATACAGCATAGGTGGAATTACCATCATTCACTGGGGAATGAGAGAAAGTTAACAAGCACATGATTACAAACAGTGACAAATGCTACAAAAGAAACAAACAAGGTACAAGAAAAAAGGATAAGAAGAATGGAAAGGGCCTTACGGGTAATCAAGGAGGGCTTCTCTGAAGAGGTGACACTTACACTGACACCCATAATATGATGAGTCAGCCATACAAAGAACAGGAAAAGGCAGAGGGCAAATGTCTTGAAGCAAGAAAGGGTTTCGTAATTCAATTTAAAAAAAAAAAAAAAAAGGCCTGAATGGCTACAGCAGAGCTTTCAAACTTCAAGCTATGACCCAAGGGCAAGCATGACAAATGTTTTTTTTTTCTTTTCTGTTTTGTTTTGGTTTATTCAATGAAATGGAATAAACAGAATAGAACAGAAAACAGTGGGATGCAAATATGCCCTGGATAGTGAAGTATTGTTATAGGAAACTTTTGTTTCAAATACCTAATTCATCAGATTTAGGATGCTGTCAATTGTAAGCCATGGCAATTTTATGTGACATTAAGTAAAACAAGGTGCTGTTGACCAAACTATGACATGTCCAATTGTCTTTATGTCCACACGACTAGAGAGTTCATATACCAGATATGACTATAAGATGCATCCTGATTTTAGATACCTTAGAATCAATGAAGTAGAGTATACAGATGCTCCCCTGTATTAGATTGTAAGGTAAACATATTTTTGGTGGGTAGCAGTCAAACAATTTTTGGCTAAAGCACAGCAAAAGAAGGAAAAAGTCACCCAAGGTGATGGTAGAGAGGCAAGCAAGGACCAAGAATCTTAAATGCCCATAAAGTTTGGGTTTCAAGCAAAATACCATTAATTGGAAGCCAAAGGAGATTCTGAGAAGTAGAGTGAAATGTTCTGATTGTCATTTTTTGAATGCTGTAAGAAGAACAGATCAAAAGAGGACCAAGGTAGAAAGGAGCAGGGAAACTACTGAGGAGGTTGTTGCTGTCATTCAGGGAGGAGATGATGGTGGCTTGGAGGAGGATGGTGGCAAAAGATGGAGAGAAGTGGATGGAAGTGAGATCTCTTTTGGAAGCACAGGTAATAAGACTTGCTACAGATATGGGAAAATGATGCCCTCAAAAACATTTGTGACTTGAGAGACAGGGTAGGTTGTGGCACCACAGCTTAGCTATGAAAGTCCAAAGAAGAATTTAATTTGAGGCATGGGAAAAAGTGATTCTTCTCTTTAAAAAAACAAAACAAACAAAAAAACTAGTCTCTGTTGGGTCTATAAGACAACTAAAGTCAAAAATGTTAGAGCAGTGATGTATCCCTTAATATATCTATTTTGCCATAAATATTATAAATTTATAGCAGCAGACAGACGCTGCAGAAAAAAAGACTACTGAGCTTGAAGACACAGCAACAGAAACTACCCAAAATGAAACACACAAAGAAAGACTTAAAAAAATGAACAGAGTAACAATGTGCTGTGAGACAACTTTGAACTGCCTAATATGCATGTAATTGGAGTCCCTGGAGGAGGATAGGGGTCAGACAGAAAAGACATTTGAAGAAATAATGGCCACCATAAACCCACCAATGCAAAAAGCTCAAGGAACCCCAAGCACAAGAAACACAAATTAAGCTAAATCACATTATCAAACTGCTTAAAACCAGTAATAAGAGAAAAAGCTTAAAGCCCGTCAGAGAAAAAAGACAAGTTATATATAGAAAAACAAAGAGAAGACAGATTCCTCACCAGGGGGTGGGTGGGGGAAGGGAGGGGTGAAGCAAGTTAGAAGACAGTAGAATAACATCTTTAAAGCGCTGAATGGAAAAACAACAACAGAAAAACCCCCAAAACCTGTCAACCTAAATTCTATACCCAGCAAAAATATCCTTCAAAAATGAAGGTGAAGTAAAAGACTTTTTCAGATATACAAAAGCAGAAGGTATTTATCACCCACACTGTAAGAAATGGTAATGGAAGTCCTTCAGGCAGAGGAGAGTGACAACCAGAAATATAAATCCACACAAAAGAATGAAGAGCACTGGGAAAATGGGTTTTAAAAAAAGTTACAAAACAGACTCACAGACTCATAAATAAAAAGTTATCATCAAGAATCAACTCCCCACATCATCAGCCTATATATATATTTTTAAAGATTTTATTTATTTATTTGTCAGAGAGAGAGCGAGCACAGGCAGACAGAGTGGCAGGCAAAGGCAGAGGGAGAAGCAGGCTCCCCGCCGAGCAAGGAGCCCGATGCAGGACTCGATCCCAGGACGCTGGGATCATGACCTGAGCCGAAGGCAGCCGCCCAACCGACTGGCCACCCAGGCGTCCCAGTCAGCCTATATTTTTAAGGACTAACTTACCAGACTCTTATTCCCCCCTCCAATCAATCTGCTGTATGCTCAAGAATAATATGAGAGATTTATTGATTTAATGGGGCATGAATACCATTTATCCAAAGTAGGAACATCGCACGACCACTGAAATCAAATGGCAATCCTCTTTCAGGGTAAAATGTAATGGAGTACCATCATTTTGGCTTTTGATTTATTACTGACTGTAAATTGTAAAGACAAAGTTAGAACAGATCCTGTTATGACTACTGGAGATTCTATAAGCATTTAACAATTACTGAACTGATCTGAGCAAGAAAATGTCAAGAAACATGTTTTATGTTTCTTTGAAATACGTTGTGAAACAAGTGCATAAAAAAGCTAAAGTTTACACAATAGTGTGTATAAAGATAGTAAAATGTGTAAGATAGTCTTTAGATTCTCTCAATGAAATATTTGAGTGTTCACTAGGTATCAGGTCCTACAGAGAATAAATATTTACACTCTTCAAAGGACCCTGAAGAGCTTTTGTTTATGTGCGTTACATTTATCTATATTTACCACTTTAGAAATTAAAATGGAGATTTTTTTCCCCAAATATTTACTCTTTATTTCTTTTAAAATAACACTGCTTTTGCACCATCAGTGCAAAGGCTAACACAATGAAAAATGCCAATGACATCTTAGTATTATTATGAAAATAATCTGAATTTGGGGAACCCACCCAGGGATCCACCAATCTCACTTTGAGAATCGCTGACCTTAGGGTTGGGAGGCAATCAGGGAGAATGCACAAGCTGCATCCTGAACACTGGAAAGGCACTGTTTTTTGAGGAGTACTTATGTCTTCATTAATGTTAAAGAGAGTTACAAGAAGAAGAAAGAAAGGAGGATATAATGTAGTCTTGATGAGAGAGAAGTACCTGCAGAACCAGAGAAAGGAAACTAATGTTTAGAGGTCTGACCATCTTCTGGGATTCATGATCAGGGTTCTAGGACACTCGGGCTTCCACACATCCATCCCTCTCCCTGTAAATGCGGGTACCAAGCAAGACTGTCACCTTCTATGCCTTAATTTTAGATCTTGCTCATCGTGCCAATGGCTTGCTTAATTAAATACAGACACTGATAGTTATGTAAAACAAATGAGAGTATGCATGACTCATGATTTTAAAAAATCAGAGGACAACATTATGAACCCAGAGCCACACCATGCTGGGAGGGTTCCTTTCGTTGGTGTCTCTAGCTTTAGACTCTTGGTTACTCAGCATTAATCATTTAACCAAATCAGTAAAAGAACATGATGGCAGGGACCCAGACACGAAGAGTGTGTCCTGGGGCCATGCTGGTGTACACAGAGCCTACACCTGGGCCTCTACCCTATGGCCCCCATCCAGAGTGATGTATCATATCACATATCTGTCTGCTTTACAGTGCGCAGACTCAGATTCTTTCCTTGGGTAAAGGGATGGAGTCTTAAAATCCTTTCTCCCACAAAGAAGCAACGAAGCACCATAAAGGCCTGGCATTTTGTTTCAATACCACTCTCCTGTTGGCCTCCACCTTGATTCATTCTCAGCTTTTGATGGCCAGTGATTCTCCAGACAAACACAACGGACGGGAGTGGATAGCAAGAAAACATCAAGGAGACCACAAGTGGCTTCCTAGCGGGCCCTGGCACCCTTCTTCAATGGAGACCATTGACTGAACTCTGTTCCATCTAATTGCTCCAGGGGCAGAGGCCAGAGTAAGTGCTCCTTCCCCTGGCTAGGAGATGGCAGCCTCTTAAAATTCAGCAGTAATGGCCCACTTGACTATTCATTCCTTTTAAATGATAAATCAGCCTGCTAAGAAGTTCACAAACCTCCTCGATCATTTTAGATCCACCTGACTTAATATGGTGGATGCTTTGGTGGGGCCTGAACAACGAGACAGAGTCAGGGTACCGCACCTGTGGCCATGTCCTCTTTCACTCGGCAAAATAGTCTTCAGCACAAATTCAACAAAGCCATTCAGCCACACAAGGTCCACAACCGGGTTTATAAGACAGAATCAATGGGAGGGGAGAGGAAAACCCACAACCTCAAAACTGGGCTGAAGCAAGTTGATATGGGATTTGGATTCTTGTGTGACAAGTTACAAACTGCAGTGAGGCTTTTTTTCCTGCCACCCCTTTGAAAAAGCCCTATTTTCCCAGGCATCTTCATCTGCAAGAGTGGTAGGGCCCTAGTTTCTAGACTCAGGGAGGTTTGTTTCTTTATTTTTTCATAAGAAGATGCTCTGAGGCAGTGATCTCATCGGACTAAATTAAGTCGTGACTTGCGGCTGTGAAGGCTTCCAGCAGCCATTAGACACAGCACATTCCAACTAGCAGCAAGACAGGATTTAAAGACTAATTTCCCCACAGATAAACAGCAGTGACACATGCTCTATTTTATACCCTCCTCCTTCTGAATGGGCAGGATAAGATGCATGCCTACCGCCCTCCCTCCCAGCTCCAACAGAGCAGTGAGATAAATGTGTCCTTCTCTTCTTCTCGGAAGTAAAAGGATTTGAGGTATTACAGGCCACCCCCCCTGGGGGAGAAAAGGCTAAAGACACAGCACTAGGCACATGGCAAGGACTCATTAAGTATGGATAAGATTAGTGATGTTTCCTTCTGAAAGAAGGAGAACCTTCTTTCAGAGCCGTGGCTGGTTTGGACAGGGGAAGAAGATATTAGTATACAGTGCATTCGGTTTAATAGTGGCTGGATTTTAGGGGCGCCTGGGTGGCTCAGTGGGTTAAAGCCTCTGCCTTTGGCTCAGGTCATGATCTCAGGGTCCTGGGATCGAGCCCCGCATAGGGATCTCTGCTCCGCAGGAAGACTGCTTCTTCCCTCTCTCTCTGCCTGCCTCTCTGCCTACTTGTGATCTCTATCTCTATCAAATACATAAATAAAATATTTTTTAAAAAATAGTGGCTGGATTTTAGATGCCTCCTTAAGCAGAAATGCTATCTGGCTGTCCCTCTCCCCATCCACCCAATTCCAGAAAGCACATACGCCTCCTTGGCATGCATCCTTTTATATTCATTTCATTCCTACCTCCATATTTTTCTCCTCTAGACTTATTTTCTCTTGGCCTTTTCCTTCTTATTTTATCTTGTTATACTGTTTTGTTTCGCAATGGATTCAGAACAGTTTGGAAAGATACAAGGCAGAGGATAAATAAAGAGATATCGTGACTGATTCTTTTCCAAACCATGTATTGGGGGCTCATGGCATAGCACACAGTGAGTGTTCTCACTGAGGAATTAAGGGTGTGATCAATATCAGACCTTGGCATAAGTCCTGGAAAATCAGAGAAGCACTTGCGCCTTCGGAATTCCCCTGTATCCCAGAATCCTGGAAGCCTCCGTGTTCTAGACTAGTCCATAAAGACCCTGGCACTGAGATCATGCTCCCAGTCGGTTCAGATAATGGGCTTCCCAAAACCAACAACGGGAGGTAACTTCTAAGAATAAGACTGTTTTTAAAACATACATACATATGCATTACTTTTGAACAGGATAAATCATAAGCAACGACTGTTCATGGCCATCTGTAGAAATAACCCGACTCTACATGCTTAGAGATGTTCACTGATGGAAATGAGGACCGTAACCAAGATGAATCAGAGTGAGTAAGGTCCCCACCTAGGTACCTGATTTTAGAAAACACAAAACCCAATCAGCTGCATTGTGCCCTGCCCACGGAAGAGGGTACCCTGACCAGCAGGCATGACTGTGCCTATCCACTTGGCAAGTACACTGTGTTACTATTAGCAATGGATCTGCTTGGCTGCTACTAGCCATTAAACTCATTCGGTTTCTGTGCCGAGTCCAGGTCCACCAAGCAGCCTTCCAAGATTTTTAAGGAGACATCTCTGAAGGACAAAAAGTGGGAAGATGAGCCACCCAGAGCATCCCAGTCAACTTGGTGGTTGTATTTTCCACTGTGAGTTGTTGTCATTTTATATGTAAGATTCTTGTCAGTTTTGTTAGCCTGGGTCGGTCCCCATGAGAAGGATCAACTAACTATGGGAAACTGACAAAGTCATATTTTAAGACTTCCAGAAAGAACCAAGGTCTAAATCCAGTAATACCCTCACCTACCCGCCAAGTTCTACTTCTTTAAACTACGGTCTCAGAAAGAGAAAAGAAGCCAGGTCCTTCTTAGAGACAAGAATCTCTCATTCAGAACAATCTTTTCCATCCAGAACATGCTAAATGCATACATAAGACTTGAAGGAGAATTTGCAGCTTAAAAAAAAAAAAAAGTAATGCAAACGAGATTAACCAATACCAAATAGAAATGTGGTAGGAAGAAGACTCAAAGACATAAGACTATTATTTTTTTAATGACCACTGAAAACTAAGCAGAAGATTCAGGTAAAAGACCTCCGGCTCAAACTAAAATTTTAAATTTAATGACAATTATTTTTCAAAGAGGGAAGATACCTAAAGAAAGGAGGGACTTTTCCAAGATGCTAGGGAAAGGTCAAATGTTAACAGTAATTCTCACAAAGGAGAATTCTCATGGAAGCCAGTTTTCTGGCCTGTAGCATCTCTGGGGATATTTTCTGTGTTGGGATTTCTCTGAGCACATCTCCTCAGTGCCACACTCGTCCCAACTGAGGTCTGGAGGAACCTGGAGGGACCTGTCCGCAGACCTACCGTGAGCGCCTGGATCTCCTCTTCCGCTTCCGCCGTCGTCTCTTCCAGTTCCGTCTTGGCCTGGCGCAGTTGGCTCTCCAGGGCTGCCCTGGCCGCCTGCAGGGCCGTCAGCTGGGACTCGCGCTCCTGCAGCGAGAGCTGCAGCTCTGTGAGCTGGCGCTTTAGCTCCAGCTTCTGCTCCTCGTGCTCTAGACTGACCTGAGAGGGGCAGGGAGAGACACACACAAATGCTCAGTGGACCCCAGGTAGAGACAATGCAGCTCAATAGTCGGACGAGCTGACCCTGGCTAGCCGAGACACAATGGGCTGTTCAACTCGCATCTTCAGTGTGATCATGGATTCAAATTCCCAGCGCCTGGCTGGGACGGAAAAAGCGGATCTGCTACAAAACCAATCTGACTTTAGGAGTCTCAGAAATGACCGGGAGCAAGAACGTGTAAGAGAATGGCTGTACAAACCGAACTTTGAAAGGTCTGGGGAGGCTTCAAAGGAAAAACCACCCAAGAATCCCAAGTGAAAATTGTGCCAATTACTCTAATTAGAAGAGCATTTAAAGGTAAATGGTTATAAATGACATCATATTGGTAACAGGGACCTCTTTACGATTGGGATGAAAATTCTAATTTATTTTAAATGTTCGTGCTCTGGAGTGCCCGGGTGGCTCATTTGGTTAAGCATCTGACTCTTGGTTTTGGCTCATGTCATGATCTCATGGGTCATAGGATCTAACCCTGGGTCAGGCCCTGTGCTCAATGGGGAGTCTCCTTGAAGATTCTCTTCTTCTGCCCTTCTCCTTGAGCATGCACTTCTCTCTCTGTCAAGTAAATCTTTAAATACATACATATATACATACATAATCCTGCTCTGATTTGTTCTAATTAGGTAGCCCACATTAATGTCACATTATGAAGGAATCATTCTTCCCTTCATCTGCTCATCTGTCCATCTACTCGATGTTTCATCCATTCAAGAAAAATGTACTCAGCAACTTCCAAATAAAAAGGAATTTGAAGATGAAAGACAGTTTCTGCCCTTGAGCTGGAGGAAAAGTGAAAACCAACCATTACCATATACGTGGTCAAGTGTAAGAGTCAGAAAATGTGGGCATGTAGTGGGAAGACAGTGGAGGGTAGAGGAGGGAACTCTGCATGTGTTTATTGAAGAATTTCTAGGAGCCAAACCAGCAAATCGGAAAGAAAATTCCAAGCAGAGGAATCAAGACATCCAAAGGCATGGAGATGAGGGAGATCCTGTTGACGTAACCAACACTGACAAGGTTGTTCTGGTGACCGGACTCTGTGCCAGTCACTGGGGATGTCAAGCAAATAAGAGGTACCTGCTGCCCTCAGAAAGCTCACTGTCGAACAGGGGCTGCCGACAGGTACACAACGTGATGATCTAAATACACAAGGCCCTGGGGACACAAAGGAGATGTTCCATCCAGTTTTGGAGGGTCAGAGAAGGGTCCCTGGAAAAGGTGACACCCAAAAGCTATAAGGGTGAAGAGAACAAGGACTTATAAAAGACAAAAGATTAAGCCTAGAGAACCAACAGGATTTGGGATTAATTTGAGGTGGGGCAAGAGACAAAGGACAGAAGGTGACACTTGAGCTTTTGGCCAGGCGAACTGCGCAGGGAGACCTCTGCTATGGCAGGGAACACGAGAGGAAGAGCGGGTCTAAGAAGAAAGGTAAGAAATTCCATGCTGACATACTGAACTTGAGCAGCAAGGGAGACATCCAGGTGGAGGTGTCTAACGTCTACTGGGACAATGGGTCAGGACCCACGAGAAAGGTCTGGGCTGGCAATCTCTGGGAGCCCTTGGCCAGTCAGTGGCAGCTAAAGCCAAGGCTGCGTTCTCCCACTAGCGACAATGGCGGCGCCACGACAGCTGCCGAGGCAGTCCTCGCTCCCAAGGCGCTAGGCACTCTTTCAGCTCATTCCACCTTCATAACAAGCCAAGAGAGGGAGGCGCCACTGTCGCTGCCACCCTACACAGCGGCACGCTGTGGCACCAACAGGGTACATGACTGAGCAAATGTCACACAGCTCCACGGTGGCAGGGCTGGCTTCGAACCCAGGAAATCCGGCTTGAGAGTCCACAGCTTGCTGTCTGTCTTATTAAAATGCCAGCAGTCAGAGCAGGCTGCGACTCTGCCAGCGAGCCGAAAAGCTCCCCTGAGGCCACTTGGCAGAACCAGGGGTGGCAGGGGACGGTGAGTCGTGCGGGGGCAGGCGAGCATGATGCTGTGCAATGACAGGAGGGCCCAGAGCCCTGCACCTGCTCAACTCCACACCCCCGGTTAAGGAACAGCTCACACTGCACGCACAGGGTACGGAAAGCCTCAAAGGGGGATCAAACCGGAGGCTGAGAGGCCTCTGTCCCCAGTCTCGGGAGCAGCAGGCAGCAAAGAGAAGGTGGACCCACCTTGTTATATTTAAAGCTAAGCTCCAGAACTCCCCGGGAGTATGACGGTCCTGAGCCTCTTACCAGCCTTCTAACTTTCTGCCACCTTCCTTGGTGGTGGGGACGCAAGCTGTACAGATTCAAGGGGAAAAAAACCAACTTGCTCCCCCAGGGGCATTTTAGCTGCCCAGATGAGCGACCGATGCAGGGCAGGTGCTGAGCTAAGAGAGACGTTTGTGGGAAGGGAAAACAGCTCGTCGGTGTTCCCACGCTCAAAGAAATCAGTTATTTACACTCACACTCTTAAGGCTGACACTACGGGGAAATGTTGCTAAACTTACTGAACAGTAAAAATATAGCCTGGATAATAAAACTGAAACCACCACCTAAGGCTTTTGGACAACCCAGAACAGAACCACTGTTGTGGGAGTATGAGAACCACCCGGGGATTTTTCAAAAGGCAGATCCCTGCTCCCCTCATCCCCCCACACCCTAGTTCATTCAAACACGCTGAGAGAGGAAGAGGCCCAGGAAATCTGCCTTTCAACAGACACACCAGATGATCCTAACAGAAGGGTCTATACCTGGACCGGCCCTGAAAAACACGAGACAATGCATCTGTTTTTGTTTTTTCCTGTCCTTAGGAGGACTGGCCTCATTTTCACACTCCAGCACAAGAACCACGGGCTAAACCAAGTTTAGCCCTCAGACCTCTGTGTGCTTCAGTCTTTTCCTTTAAGAGAGACCATGTGCTCTTTGAAAAATTCCATTACAAATCCCTGACCAGTACCCACTAGAGTGCAGGCGCCGTCTTCCCGCCTAGCCGGGATGTCGCGCTTCCAGCAACCGCTCTCCCAATCTCCTCTGTCCAGCCAGCTAACCCTGCGCACTAGGCAACAGCCCCCAGCATCAAGGATGGGGTCTGTCTTATCGCCACCATGGAGCCAGGCTACTGCCCGGCACATGGCAGGCATTTAACGAATACTCAGTGAGTACACGTGCCGGCACAGCTTCGATCACCCTCGACGTGTCTGCCACCAAATGTGCAAAATTTTCTTCCCCAAAACTTGGCAACCCTTCCAAGCTTCCTTAAGTCTCTGAAGAGAACCACCTTCCATTAAAATTGTGATCTGTCTCAGGGCGCCTGGGTGGCTCAGTGGGTTAAAGCCTCTGCCTTCGGCTCAGGTCATGATCTCAGGGTCCTGGGATCAAGCCCCGCATCGGGCTCTCTGCTCAGCGGGGAGCCTGCTTCCTCCTCTCTCTCTGCCTGCCTCTCTGGCTACTTGTGATCTCTGTCTGTCAAATAAACAAATAAAATCTTTTAAAAAAATTGTGATTGTCTCTTCCTCTTCCACTAGGAGACCGCTGCCACTATCAGCAGGCCACCCGATGGACCCCAGGCACTAAAGCCCGAGCGTGGACTCACGCACGTGGCTCGTGCTAAATCCGGATGAGGGAGGAATCACTCTGCCCCCCCAGTTTGACAAAAGCACCAAGGCACATAATCCTCATGTGACCCTCAGGGGGCGCTCCCTCATCGCGGCCATTTGGCCAATGAGGAAACGGAAGCACGGAGGACGGTAGGCTGCCCAAGGTCATGGAACTTGCAAGAATTAGAAGTGGAATCCTCCCCCAGATCAGGGTGGCCCGGTCTGCACTCTTCGCCACCACGCACGGTGCCTCTTGGATATATGCTGACGGATGCTTGACACCTGGCTGGTTTCGGGGCCCCCGACCCCCAGAGAATCCTCCTGGGCGAGGGCCCCTCACTCTCACCTCCCTCAACCTTGTCTCCAGCTCCAGCAGCCGATTCTTGTCACTGTGGTCTTGGTGGCTGATTTTCTCCAGCTGTTCCTCCAGCTTTCGGTTCTGGGCTTCCAGCTTCCCTGCCTGTGTCTCCAGGTAGAACTTCTGTTGCCTGAGTTCTGAAATCATCTCTTCTTGGGCCTTCCTGGTGGGGGTGGTGGAGGAGCCAAGCAAAATCACAGTCTCATTAGAGGTGAGCACGTGCCCTCAGCGGGCCAGACAGGAACAGAGTGAGAGGAGTGTCTCTGTTAGTGGGTACGGTCATTCCCAGGTGGGCTCTGTCCAGACCTGGCCTCGTGTGCCTGATCCCAGCATGGGGACCTGGGACCCATGTAGCCCTCACTGTTCAGAGGCCCTCCTCTATGGGATTCAGGAAGGTCAAGGGGAATGCGAGACAATAACATTTCCTTCCTAAGGTAAACCACTCCCCTCTTCTGTGAGTCTGTCTAGGGGCAGAAAGGGGCTTCTACAGAGTACAAGAGTACCCCAACCGCTCACGGAGTTGGTCCCCCGGGGAAGAAAGGGCAATGACGGGAAGGAATGATCTTCCTTCCCCTTCTCCATAGACCTTGTTCCAAGGCCCACAAGACTGCTCACAAGTATCAGAAACTGGAAATGACTCAAAGAGCAAAAAGCGGCCCGCTGAGCTGGTTTAAGTAAAAATGGGAATGTTTTAGAAGATCTCTGAAGAGAGGTACCTAATTTGGAGGGGGGTGGGTGGGATTCCCAGAGATGGTAATTCTTTGGGGGAGAAGATTAAGACCCAAGCACTCCTGGAACACAGGGAGCCCTTACAAACCTCACGTCCCTGGGCCTAACTTAACAACAGCAGGACGGATGGCCCAACCAGACACACACAAGATCACCTCTGGCTAATCACGGGAGGCAAGTCTGGGGAACAAGGCCCGCAGCTCTCCAAAAGCGAACTATAAATAGCCCTCATTAGAGAGAGCAAAGCACTCTGTCATCTGATGGCAATTGGAAGCATTTGAGAAAACCCAGCTCCAAAGAAAGGGCACGACAGAATGAGACCACTTAAGAGAGGGCAAAATTACACAGGTAGAACAGGGTTCTGGAACAAACTACAGAAGTAATTAAATCTGCTCCGGCTTCATCAGACAGAAGAAGGAAGTTTCTGCCCCCTAGAGAGAAGACCGATGTGTAATCGCACACGCAGATGGCACGTGAGTACTTACATGTTCCTCTGGGTGAAAAGACTGCTGTTCGCCGCAAGTTTGTTCGCTTCTGAGAGTTCCACAATCCTCTGTTCCAGGGATCTGATCTTGGAATCCATAGCATTGATCATCTGAAACACAGGGGGGGGGGGCCTTTGAAACCTCACACACAGATGGTTTTACCAGAATGAGAGTAACGGGGGATGTGGGGTCAGGGTCAAAGGCTCCCCTTGAAACGCAGGCTGTCTGACTAGAGGTACGAGGAGAGTCAACTGCTCTGTAGCCTGAGGGTCACAGGCCTTACCGCCCAGATAGTGGCACTCAGTTGTTTTCTCAGAGATTACACATCCCCACGCTACCTAAGTGGCCTGCATGAAAACCACGCGGAAGCACCAACTCAGGAACAGGACATTCTGTGAGTAAGCAGGCCTGCGTCCTGTGCATGTGGCCTGGGCCTGCCTGAGCCTCTAACTTGAATCTGCTAACTCGTGTTTCTCATCACCCGTGGGGCCCTCATTTCACTACTGTCCTAGATTCTCTACATCAAAGTTTTCTCAACCTAATAAATTATAAGAATCGGGGAATAAGGGGTGGGGGAGATGCTGATTAAAAATTCTAACTTCCCCGGACCCTCCCTTCGAGATTCTGAGGCACAGAGTCCCTGTGGGGTCTGAGACTAGGGGTGGATGAACAAAAACCCCAGGTGAACCTTATGAGCAGAAAGTTCCTGAAACCTGGCCCTACCCAGGTTAGAAAGGCAAGAATCGAGTGCAGAGAAAGGAGGCCCATAAGGAAGATGTAGGGCCACTGGCCATCTTGTTGGGTGGCACTGTGAAGGGCAACGCTGATGGCAGACCAGCATGAGTCCTTAAAGAAGAGCATGAAAGGTAAAGTCGGCCACCCTGAGCCACCACCCCTGCTGATTTTAGGAGATGAAGGAGTTGCAGAGAGCTTGCTGTAGGCAACAAACTCCACAGGATTAAACAGTAAGAATAATTCATCAGCAGGAATGGACTCTCCTTGAGTGTGTGATTCTGGGCACGTTTCACAAGCCCTCCTTGGAACACTGGCTTTGCGATTCCTTATACCTACCGCCTTCTGCTCACTGAGAATTTTGCCCTTCTCGTGGGCCTCCTCTTCGTGTCTCTGCATCAGATTCTCCAGAGTCTCTTTATCGGCCAGGTCTTTCTTTATCTGGTTGTCCAACACCTATGAGAAACAAAAGAAGTTAGTGTCCTGAGGAGCAAAGCTGAGCAGGGAAGGCTAACTGGGGGCTTTTAGGAAAAGCAGGAGAAGCAGTGAAGAGGCCGAGAAAATTCTGGGGCAAAGAGAGGGACTGGGAATCTGCTTATGAACCAGGACAAAAGGCAAGAAGTCAAGCATGACCATCAAATGGCAAGGAACCAGAGGACTTGAACTAAGAGCTTAATTTAAATTGGCAGCCAGAAAGACTCAAGAGGTATATATCCTCAGTGGAAGCAGACTCCAGAATGAGAGAAAAAAGATCTGTCCCCAGATCTTACAATGTGCAGATGTTACCCGGGGACAAGTCTCTCGTAGTCAACGCACCAGTTTTCAGAACCCTGCTCACTCTTAATCTGCACAGAGTTAACCTAGAGATCTCTAAGGCTGTATACGGAGGGACAGAAAGCTGAAGACCGAGGACGTCTGTGCAACAAAGGCCGGTGTTCAGAAACAGACAGGGACGAGAGGGTTCTGCCCACCAATAAAGTAGGTGGAGAGTCAATAGTTTAAAAAAACAACATAAGAGAGAGAGAGAAAAAAAAGTGCCCCCCCTTTCCTCCTCCGTTCTTTCCTCTGATCCAGCTGGGAAACCACCAAAAAAAAAAAAAAAAAGCACTGGAAAGAGAAACCTTCTCCCAGGGGAAGAGAAGTCATGTGTTCTCGGGACTGAGAACACCACTCACCACTGCAAGCACCTACTGTTCCCAAGGGGAGAAAATAAAACCAGTAATGGTGTCACCAACCACCAGCTTGATCCAATGTTCTGTGAGGCACACACAGCCCTCCCAGCTGCCAAAACAAGCGAGAAAGACGGACGAGAGGGGGGAGAGAAGGAAGACAACATCATAACTTGCCCAAGCCTTTGACAACAGACCTGTGTTTCTCATCACAGAGAATCTACTCTGCCTTTTCTGAATGGCACCAGCTGCTTCCGATACTGGGAAGATGCTGAAAGAATCGGGGTCACAGAGGGGACTGAAATCTGCCTTTCCCACAATGTCTTTTGTGAAGGGACCTTCGTGGCTCATGGGGACATGAGCTCCTAAAAGGAGCCAGTCAGCAGGGAGGGGGTTCACATGAGAGAGAGAGGAAAGAACAGATTTCAAAGAGGGCTTTAAACTAGAACTGACTGATGAAAAAAATAGATTGAGAGTCTGTGGAGAAGAACAAAAGGTGGAGGACAGGTCAAGGAAGGAGGGGAGAAGCTCAATGGGATAAGTGGCCTAATCTCTAGGATGTTGGGGCGTGATTCTAAAATTATGAACAAGAAAAGGGCAGAATCTAGGGTATGACCATGATTATTACTAAAATGGCCTTAGGGAGGCTGGAACAGGAAGCACAAGGCAGGACAGGTTAAAAAGCAATGGTTTCATAAAGAGTCCAGTAGGGAAGACGGAAGAAAACAAGTCTTTCCGTAGCATTCCCTAGGATCTATAAAACAAAGTTATTTCCATCTAGAAGGTTGTGGAAACCACACAGTACCTGGACCAGGTACGCTCCTTTTTATGGGGTGCTAAAGCAACGAAGCACATTTTCAGGGTGACTCGCGCTCAAAATAAAACCTCAACTTTGGGCCATGATGGATACCAACAGGAGTTAGAGAGGAACAGACCTCGATCAACAACACACACACCTCAGCTTTGATAGGGCTCAACTGGCAGAAGGATGAACAAGAACAAAGATGCATGAGAGGGAAGTAAGGAACTTGAAATGAGAGAACCACTGTAGACATTTATATACCAATTAAAGATGAAACACAGTTTATGGACAGGAAAGTCAATATATTCACCCAAGTTACAGAATGAATTTTATGCATGGCTATTTTCATCATGCAAAATTGCCAGTGGACTACTGCATATATTCTTGTAACATTCTGGAAGTTGGTTTATTCTAAAGATCAAAGTTGGGAAGCCAGTAAGAATTCAAAGCATCAGTATATAAAGTTTAAAAATACACTGAGTAGGGGGCCACAGTACAACACTTTGAAGTCACTTCTGAGTTATTTTTCTGTATTTTTTTTTAAATGAAAAATAACCAGAAGTAATACCAGGGGTTAAAAACAAAACAAACAAACAAAAAACCCCCACAAAGTTCCCAGGGTGGTGATGATCATAATGTTGTGTGGGCATATACATGCTTGGGTCTCCAAAAAAGGAACAGAGGATACCAAAAAAAATCTATAACAGGATCATCACAAAAATTAATATTTTGGGGAAGGGGAAGACAAATATAGATGTAATGACCAATGTCTGACTCTCGGGAACACGAGAATTGAGTTAAACGCTTGATCCAAAGTCATAATGAAAATGTGATGGATTTTTTTTTTAAGAATTTATTTGACAGACAGATCACAAGTGAGCAGAGAGGCAGGCAGAGAGAGAAGGGAGGAAGCAGGCTCCCTGCTGAGCAGAGAGCCCGATGCAGGGCTTGATCCCAGGACCCTGGAATCATGACATGAGCTGAAGGCAGAGGCTTTAACCTACTGAGCCACCCAGGCACCCCTGTGATGGATTTTAAAAGGAAATAGATAAGCTGGCATTTTTTCTGATCACTGAATTTATTAATAATAACTGAATTGAAATAATAATTTTAATTATTGAAATAATTTCAATAATTGAAATAACTGAACTTAGTATTTTATACAGTGGGCTAGATTATTTAGGCCAGCTCTTCTATGGAAAATGATTTAAAATGCTAGATGAAATGCAGAAAACATTTTTCCCCAAATTGGCAAGACAGTAAGAAATTAGAGACAGGGGGAGCCTGGGTGACTCAGTCATTAAGTGTCTGCCTTCAGCTCAGGTCATGATCCCAGCATCCTAGGATCGAGCCCCACATCGGGCTCTCTGCTCAGCGGGGAGCCTGCTCTCCTTCTCCAGCTTCCCCTGCTTATATTCCCTCTCTCATGGTCTCACTCTCTCTCTCTCTGTCAAATAAATAAAATATTTTAAAAATAAATAAATAAATAAATAAATAAATTGGGGACTAAAATTCTAAGTGAAAGCAGAAACCTAGAGAGTTTAGATGGGCACAAAACTTTTTAACTTGAGGTATTTGCTGAACCAAATAAACTTGAACTTCACTTTTAATAGCTGTAAAGGGGAGGAAGACAGAGAAGTCTAAGCCCAGGGCCACCCTCAAAGGGTGCACACATTTCCACTCAAAGCCTCAAAGAATTCCCAACAATAATTTTCTAAGGAAAATGAGCAACTGACCAAGCACACAAGAGGACAGGCACCGTGAAAAACAAGAAAGAGAAACAACAGGGCAGAATCAGACCTTCAGATACATCAGATATTGGAATTATCAAATAAAGAACATAAAACAACAATGCTGGTGTGTTTAAAGAAGACAGACAAGCTTAAAAATGAATGCAGGGAATAGAAAATTATTGTCTTAAATAATCTAGTAAACTTGGGATGGAGCCAAATAAAATGCCTAGAAACCAAAAATACAGTAACTGAAATTTAAAACTCAGTGGATGGGTTTAATAGCAGATTTTACAGGTAAGAATTAGTAAAGTAGAAAATCGGCCAGAACTTACCCCCAATGTGCATTGAGAGATAAAGAAATGGGAACTATGAAAAAAAGAAAAATCATATGTGATGCCCATTCAAACTCTCAAAAAGGAAGAAGGAAGGAGAAGGGACAATATTTGAGATATAGTGACCAATGATTATCCAGAATTGATAAAAGATACTAATATATTTTAAAGTCCTATATATCTCAAGCAAGATAAATAATCTGCATTTAGATATATCACAGTAAAATTTTGGAAAATTAAAGACTGGGCAAAATTTTTAAAGCAGCCAAACAAAAAAAGAGCAATGACTGTCAAAGAAAGCAACGGTTCGACTGACAGCTGACTTCTCGTTAGAAATAATAAAAGTCAAAAGACAATGGAGTGACACATTCAAAGGGTGTCCTAAAAAATAAGTGCCAACCCAGAATTTTATCCCCAGGCAGAACATCTTTCAAGAATGAGTGAAATAAATATACTTTCAGACCCACAGAACTAGGACCTTGTTACCAGCAGGTCTTCGCTAAAGAAAGTCCTCAGGGATATACTTTAAACCAAAGGAAAAGGTTCAGGTCTGAGATGCAGAAAGGAAATTAAAGCAAAGAATGGTGAGTCTGTGGCTAACTCTAAACTATCATGGACTGAATGACAGTGGGGTGAAAAATACATTAAAAATAGAACAGAGATTAATAATTAGAATATATATGTATGTATTTTTGAACATCCCCCACATGGATTAATACCTCAAAACCTCCCACCATGGCCTGAGGACAGCATTTACCCCAAACAGGCTTTGGGTCTAGCAAGGAGGAGCCCGAAGTGTCCTGGAAGAGAGAGAAGCTAGGTCATGCCGGAGGGAGAATGCCAGGGAAAATCAGAAAGTGTATTTACTTTAATTTTTTCCTCGTAGTGCTGTTCTTTCTGTTTCAGGTGCACCTCTAGGTGCTGGGCGGAGACCTGGGCCTCGCGGTGCTTCTCCTCCAGCTCCTGGACACAAAGGAACAGACGGTCAGGTGTGCAGAGGGAAAGACATAGTTCAAGTGTGTTCGACATTCACGGGAAACATGACTTTGGCACTGGCACCACAAGCAACAGGCACATGTTCCTTCATGACTAGCCCTAAGGCTCTTAGGAAGGAAACCACCACCAATCCTTGGCCCTGGGGTTTCCGGGTCCAAGTATCCACACACATACACACACAGCTGGTGGGCTGGGATCAGAACGCTGTCAGTGTGACAGGTCAAACAAAGGCAGATCTTCATCTGTGCACAGAGAATAGACAGTCACAAGGCAACATTTGAAAGTTTAGTGCAGCACAAAGCCCCTGTCCACTGTCTTGAGCCTCAGGCCATTTTCACTGTCATAACAGCCTTAAATGAAAATAGGTAATTTCAATTTCTTTTAAATTGCAAGTTATTTTATTATGATAAAAAAATATTTGTATTTTCTTGATTAGCAACATGATTGCTCACCCTAGCTATGGAAAGAAAAGAAATGTTACAATGCAAACACTTTGAGGGTTGAATGATTTTTGTTTTAACTGACTGGTATGTGGAGAAAGTGAGTATCTAGAGATGCTCCTATGGTATCATGCTTATAGGCTACAGTGCTAATGGGAACAAAGTAGAACATAAAATACACTGATAATAATGACCTAAATATGTATGCATATATATTAAAGATGGGAAGAGAATTTGGAGTAATATAAATAGTTCAGATTTAACATTCCCTTTGTTCTAAGATTTCTGCTTTTAAACAAAATCATTATTCATTTGAAAATTATACCAATTCATTTGCCAATGTATTATAAACTGATCTCATAAAAGGCAGCATTCAATCTACCGAAACATTCTTTAAATGCAGATCTCTGCATCCACATTAATTCTTATGAATCTGGACCCATTAGTTAATTACTAATATCAAAAGTCATTATCCCAAGTTTTCATCTCTTCACAGTTATAAAATTTTTCCTTGAAGTGGAAGTAATTATGAAAATTTTGAAGAATGAGGAAATTATACAGGATATGTCGGTAAAACGGGGGGAAAAATAGTTTCAGATTCACATGTACATAAAATGTTACTGATTAAGCTTCTGAAATTCTAAAGCCTACAAGCATTGACTTTGCTTTGGGGGCCAGTAAAGTGTTCAATTTTAAGACCAGGTGCACAAGATCTATTGCAGTCTAACAGATGTGATCTTGAAAAGTTGAATGTAAACAGGATTTTAATTAATAAAAACATACTTTAAGGGCTTTATGTGCACTAAAGGATCTCCTGCAATGACTTCTTTCATTAAAGCAAAAGACTTTGCCATAATGAGAATGCCAATTACCTGTTTTGAAAAGGTCTTATCAGAATAGCAAATATTTTAAAGCAAATGATATTTTGGGGTCTGTTTCCAAGCACCATCATCATATGGCAGTAGTAAGGACCCCCTTCTGCCCACGTCCTGGGTACTTCACAGTCTAAGCACAGGTTTCTTGAGCAAAAGGCACTTTCCAATAAAAAAAAAAAGGTAGTCAGGCAGGTGGCAAGATACCCTTCAAACAAAGAAATCTGTTTACTTTTTCTTTAGGTTAGAAATCGCTTGATAATCATCTTGTCTGAGTTTTGGTCCTCCTAAGAGAGCACAGGAATGGAAAGCAGAGTCTAAAAACAGGTAAAAAAAAAAAACAACCTCAGATCCCTGGACCTGACGACTTGAAGACCCAATTTCTGGTCTATATGTGAATGGAAGTTAACAACAGAGAATCCAAGAAGGGAGAATGCTCTACTCCTACATTTTAGTTGCAAGCGAATCTTTGGAAAAGCAAATATTCTAAATCTGGCTTCTTGGTGGTTTGGCATTTTTTGTTGTTGTTGTCATTTTTGTAAAACATTATCTTTTCTCTATGTATCGGATCAAACTCTTCGGTCCTGTTACGTAAACATGGTTCTTCACTGCTACATTTCCAGCTCCTAGAACAGTGCTTGGCACATAGTAGAAGCTCATTAAATATTTGTTGAATGAATGAATGAACACATCACCATTAAACAGAGAAACACTTTGCAACCACAAGAGACTTAACCACTTTGTTTGCACCAAGCAAGGGACAGCGGTGGTGGGCTCTCAGTAGGATCTAATTTTACTCATGGTAAAATTCACACACTTGACAGTTGCCAAGAGAAACTTCGATGATGGAACAAGAGAACAGAAAGGGTAGACTAACAGTCACATTTGCCTTTGTGTGCAGACGTATATACAAAGACTGTGTGTTAAAGCAAAACGATTCAACCAATTTCTCTTTCACCTGTTCACTCAAAAGCATCCATATCTTCGTGAATATATGC
This sequence comes from Mellivora capensis, assembly GCA_004024625.1. NCBI lineage: Eukaryota > Metazoa > Chordata > Mammalia > Carnivora > Mustelidae > Mellivora > Mellivora capensis. Next base: position 51,192 of record PISX010002620.1, on the reverse strand, counting down.
AAACACAGATAGGTAAAGTTTTGAAGGGTTTGGGGTTTTTTGCGGGATTTTTGTTGTTGTTGGTTTTTTTTTGTTTTTGTTTTTGTTTTTTGGTATTAAGGATAGGTCTATAAGTTGGCCATTCTTGAGTTCATATAGTCGCAGGTGACCCACTTCCCAGAAGTGATTCAGAGAGACCCAGAGAGAGATGCACCGGCCTGCGCACCACCTCGCCTCCTTATGGTGGAAAGGAACGATCGACCACTCCAGGGTCTCTCCTAGGGGCAGGGAGAAGGAGGCTATGAAAAGATCCCATGTCATCGCTAAGACTCCCACGGTGGCACACATTCCTGGCTTTGGGACTGAGATCCAAGGACAGTCCTTTAAAAGTCCACCTGCCTAGGACAAAAACCTCACCACATCCGCAAGTAGCACCCAAGCCGGGCTTCCTTGATGAAGTTAATTTGGTCACCAGAGCCGAAAACAGAATCATGAGGCTTTACAAACCTAAAAAAAGACCTGCTACATCTAAGGAAATTAAGGGGGGGGAAATAATACTAATAACCAACTGTAGCAGAGAGTGAGTGGGTGAAAGCAGATCTATGACAAATAGTACTCTGAGAAAAACAGCCCTGCGTGACTAATTTCTGTCTTCTCCAAAAGCAAAAATCTGGGTTTGGGTTTTAAAGGTCTAAAGTCCCACCATTTTGCAAATTGCCATCGCAAAGTTAACAGCCATACATGACTCTGCCGATAGAAGTACATCAGTGCTCCTGTAAAAATGTATTGGAAATGACCGAGGATGCACGTTCATGTTTTAAAATGTCAGGCAGTAGCAAACAGAGCGGAAAAGTGACATTTACGGATCTGTTACCGGTGCCGAGACGTCCAGCATTTGGTTACTCGTGCTATCCTAGCATGGGGCCGACACTGAAGCCGCTTCTCTCCATTCACCTACTCGGTGATACCTCCCCTGGGTGACGGCGTTCCGTTCCTCTTTTCACCCCCTTCCCTCTGTGACCTCTAACCTGTTGTCTTTTATTAACTTTTTCAGCTTTTGTTCCTGCTCACCAGAATTTTATCAGCCATCTGCTGGATCTGTTGGGATTTTGTCTGGATGTCATCCTTCAGTCTGTTTTCTCTACGCTCCATGGTCTCTAGCCTCTTTACCTTGTTCTCCAGAGAATGGCGGCGTTCCTGTAGATCATGAATCAATCAGAGAGTTTTAATGGAGTAACTGCTATGGGCACAGCGCCTGCACCGAGGGAGAGCGCCCTCGAGAAGCATACGCGCAAGGCAGGAAGAGAAGTCTTGGGCACCCGAAGCAACGGTGAGGAAAAGAAGATTTTAGAATCCAAGTACTTGGTTGTGTTGGGTTACAAGAGTGCATTCATTCATTCAAATATTTACCAAGCACCTACTATCTGCAAAGTATCACACTAGGCATCACGGAAAACACAGAGAGGGAGCCGAAGAATTCCTGCCCTTGGGAAAGATAAGACAAACACAAAGAAACATAATAGAGGTTAAGATGGGGAAGGGCCATACAGAAAATCGGGTTCAGAGGGCGGTGGGAGGTTGCAGGCGGGAGAAAGGGCTTTTCGCCGAACGAGCCAAAGGGAGAAGTCACAGAGATGTGAGCTTTGGAGGGTGCTGGGATACCCAGGCTGGACTGGGGAGGGCAGGGGGCGGGGGTGGAAGGCCCTTCAGATGAAGGCAGATGCATTAGCACAAATATGGAGGAGGTAGGGAGCTGGTGAGGCCGCAGGAGAAGCCTCCAGCAGCTAGAGCATAAGATGAGTTAGGGGACAGAGGAGAGAAGGTAAAAGGGAGCACTAGTGGGTCGAATGGCGCCGAGTTTCACATACCAAGTTCAGGGGTGCACACAGGACACAGAGAAGCTCTGAAAGCTCTGGGATGGGGCGGGGGATGCTGATGAGCCTCCTGCTGAGGCCTGTGAGTCTTATGTCAAATGTGCCAGGGGGGAGGAAGAGAAGATGGAAAGTAGAGGGCCCCGAAATGACTAAGTGTGCTCAGCTAAGGGGAAGAAGGCCTGGACGGTGAGGAAGCCCACAGAAATGGCAAGTAGGGGTGAATGGGGGAGACAGTGTGGCTGGATTTATAGGACTGAATGGCAGGGAGCAAGGAGGAAAAGACGATGTCAAGGTTTCAAGCCTGGGGTGACCAGATGAGTGACAGTGGTCCTGACTGGCATGAGGAGATTAAGAAGGGAGAACCACTCATGAGGGAAGATACTAAGTTCACTCTAGATTTGATGCACCCACCAGCACCAGGGCAGGGGAAGGCAGAGGGCCCGGCAATGTTGCGGGGGCAGGGGGACAGTTAAATCAACTACGATCTGTTCTCTGTGACAATCACCAAAGCAGTGGGGGAGGTGGAGGGGAGTCGGGGGAAGTGCTAGTTTTTATTCTCTGTTCTTCAGTACTGTTCAAGTTTTCTACAACAAGAAGACACTCATGTGTTTCCTGTATAATTATATCAAATATTTCAGCAACAACAACAACAACAACAACAACAAAGAATTGGAGGGAGAGAAGAGGGCCAAAACATGGGCCCTGGGGGGCCATCGACACACAGGTAACATCTGAAGCCTTGAAAGGTAACATTATTAAGTCTGTGGGGAAGAGGCAAGGAAAAACGGGGGTGCGGACGGAAGAGAAAGAGAAACTGAGGGAGAGTATTATAGTTCACGGACTGAAACGTGAATCCCCCCCAGGTTCATGAGGCCAGAGGAAAAGGAACAGAAAGGCAATGTTCTTATCAGGACATCTTTCTACTTGAAGCTGCTGTGACCAGTCTTTTCTTCCCCTTTGGGGAAAACACTGCCAAGCCTCTCAGGTTCCAAAGGGATTGGCAGAAGGGAAAGTGGTTCCGCAGTGTCTTCTCCTTGGCACGGCCCAAAGCTGGTCGGCTGCTCACGGGCGGCCACGCTGGGACCCAGACTCAGTCTAGCATGGGCTGAGGACCCCTGCTCACCTCAGCCTCCACCAGCTTCTTTTTTATGCCTTCAGAGGAGTCCTCCCGGTTCTGCAGCTTCTCCAGCTCACGCTCGGCCCGCTCCTTGGCCTGGCGGATATTCTGCAGCAGCTCGGTGGCCTCTGTGCTGGCTTTTACAGCCTACCGGGGGCGAAGGAACAGGAGAAAGACGGCCAAAGTCACTCACATAAAAACATGCTGGCGATCTCCTCAATGGGAAAAGTCAGGCAAGACTGAGTTTATATGTACCAGATCGATTTTCAAAACCCATTCACATTCACTTTATTCTGCATTTCCTCTCCACTAAAGCGCATATATATATGCATATGTGTATATATATACACACACATATATATATTATATATTATAATATGTATTATATATAATGCATTCTAAATTCAGTGACATTTATATATATATTTATATATGTTATATATAATGCATTCTATATATTCTATAGAATGCATGTTATATATAATGCATTCTAAATTCAGTGATGTTTATATATATTCTAAATGCAGTGATGTTTATATATAATATATAAATGTTTCTTATATAATTTATATAAGAAATATTTTATATATAATATACATTTATAATACATTATATATGTGATACATATTATATATATTTTATATATATATTATAAATATATATATTATAAATCTAAAACTAAAATATATATAATATATAGTATATTATATATAATACATACTGTAATAATATATTTAATATTACATATATATATATATAAACATCATTGATATTAGAATGCATCATACAGTTAAAATGGACAGCAATTTTTCCTTCTTGGGGTGCACAGATAGAGTGTATCTGATAATCATTGGTATCTTCGATTCAATGCAACATAGTAAATGCAAACAGAAAGGCCTAGCAGGACTTATCTACCCAGGTGTGAATGTATTTGCCCTCAGAGCATTAAAGTTTCTCCTTATTTAGGGGTGTCTGGGTGGCTCAGTGGGTTAAAGCCTTTGCCTTCGGCTCAGGTCATGATCCCAGGGTCCTGGGATCGATCGAGCCCCGCATTGGGCTCTCTGCTCAGCAGGGAGCCTGCTTCCCCCTCTCTCTCTCTGCCTGCCTCTGCCTACTTGTGATCTCTGTCTGTCAAATAAATAAATAAAATTTTTTTAAAAGTTTCTCCTTATTTAATTATCTCATTTGCTAACTTTCCTACAGGGAATCTGTACTACTTTAATTAAAAAACAGGATAAAAACTGTAAGCTTTTCTTCAACTATCAAAGTCTATAACAACCATAGAGTTCACTGGTAATTCACAAATCTCTGCTTAAAAAGAAAACAAAAAAGCTACACCTTTTGAAGTTAATTTTCATTTGGATCCTAATGACACTGCCGCTCTTACAGCATCATAGCAAAGATCTGAGAGTAAGAAACCAACAGTCTCACACTTACTGGCTTTGAATTATAATTTTAAAAAGTCAAACTTCAAGAAAACTTCATCTTTGAGACTAGCACTGTCCAACATGGGAGCCACTGGCCCCAGGGAGCACTTGCAATGTGACTGGAAAATTCATTTTATTTTATTTTATTTTATTTTATTTATTTGACAGAGATCACAGGCAGGCAGAGAGAGGAAGGGAAGCAGGCCCCCTGCTGAGCAGAGAGCCTGATGTGGGGCTCAATCCCAGGACCCTGGGATCACGAGCTGAGCAGAAGGCAGAGGCTTTAACCCACTGAGCCACCCAGGCGCCCCGGAAAATTCGTTTTTAATGTAACTTATGTTTGATTCCTTTAAAAACTGAAAAGTGTAAATGTTTTAAAATCGGGTACATGCTGCAATGGTATTTTGGCTCTATCGGATTAAATAAACTGTACTAAATAAATTCACCTGTTTCTTTCTGCCTGTTTAAGGTGGCTACAAGATTTAAAATTACACCAGTAGCTGACACTTATGGCTTGCATCACACTTCTGATGGAGAACGCAGTTCTAGATAGAAACGAGAATCCCCATATAAACATCTAGCTGAAAGAGGGCCATGAAGGCTTTCATCGGCTTTCTCCAGGACAGGTGAGAAGGAGGCAGATGAATGGATGACGATCAAAATGTGGTCTATCCACAAACGGAATATCACACAGTCTCTAAAGAGAAGGAAACCCAGGGGAGCCTGGGTGGCTCAGTGGGTTAAAGCTTCTGCCTTCGGCTCAGGTCGTGATCCCGGGGTCCTGGGATCAAGCCCCACATCGGGCTCTCTGCTCAGGAAGGAGCCTGCTTCCTCCTCTCTCTCTGCCTGCCTCTCTGCCTACTTGTGATCTCTGTCAAATGAATAAATAAAATCTTAAAAAAAAAAAAAAAGAGAGAGAAGGAAACCCTGCCCCACACTACAAAGTGGATGAACCTCTAGGACATGATGCGAAACGAAACGAGCCAGTCACGGAAGACCTAATGCTCTATGACGCTACTCCTCTGAAGGCTCTAGAGCAGCCCAAATCACAGAAAGAGAACGAAGAATGGTGGATGACCAAGGGCTAGGGGGAGGGAGGAAGGAGAATCAGCAGGTCAAGTGTTTCAGCTTTGCCAGATGAAAAGGTTCTAGAGATCCACTGCGCAGCAACGTGAATACACTTAACACGACCAAATTCTATATACTTAAAATGGTTAAAATGGCCAGGGTGCCTCGGTGGCTCAGTCGGTAAAGCATCCAACTCTTGATTTCAGCTCAGATCATAACCTCATGGGTCATGAGATGGAGCCCAGCCCCGAGTCAGGATCCATGCTCAGCAGGAGTCTGCTTAAAGATTCTCTCCCTCTGCCCCTCCCCCAACTTCCACGCACAGCACAGATGCATGCCCTCTTTCTCTCTCAAATAAATAGATAAATCTTTTTTTAAAAAATGGTTAGGATAGTAAATTTAATGTTGTGTGTTTTTCACCACAACTTTAAAACAATAACAACAACAACAACAACAAAAAAGACTAAGTAAGAAGAGGCTCTATTAAACCAGGCTAGGAAACATGGGGCCGTCTTTGCTGGGACAGGCATGTCTCAGAACCACGTCCGTTCTGGGCCATGCATTAGCATTTCCAGCGTTCAGCCAACGGGAGGGTCATTAGCCCCAACTATACAGGATGCCTTAAACCAAACCCACCCCCTCCCCCACCTGGAGATGACTCCTCAGCTCCCCCAGTCTTCAGGTGGACAGGAAGGCTGCCCACAGTTTCTCACTGAAAGCCGTCTGGGCCATGAACAACACCTGCTTCTCTTACAAATGTGCAAAACAGGGAGCCTGGCCCCCTGAAGGGAAAGAAGCTGGCCTCTTGGCCTCTTGGGTTCTGTCATAGTATAATTAGAACTTTTACTTGAGAGTCTCACGCAGCTTGGGTTTTTAAAAATAAACACTGCTGACATGTGTCAAAAGGAAAAACTATATTCAGAACTCTGATATTTTCAGGTAATAGCTCACTCCCCCTTCATTTTCCTTGGTGCTGGCTGACTAATTCTGTCTTTTTCATCTTTCGGGCTCCAGGACAAGGCAAAGAAAAGTATTTGGAAGTGAGGGGTAAGTTCCCAAAAAAATCACCTCGGGCTTACCTTTTCCAGCTTCTCTTGGAGCTCCTGAATTTTGAGCTGTTGCTCAGCATTGATCTATAATTAAAATTCCGGGAAATAAAGCAAAAGGTAAGGTGGAATAAATGGCTGGCTACATTTAGTGCAGTGCTATTGTCTGAAGGTTTCTGTGGGGTCTTTCTGTTCTGTTTTCTAGCCCCCACTAATGGAGAGAGAGAATAGAGACCTATCAGAGATGTCTTTGAATGTCCCCATGAAAACCTTCATGCTACTTTCCTAGAACCAACAATACACAAATGGCAAGAGAATCAAAGTTGCCCAGTGCCTTAAGATTACAGAAATTTTCACCTATGTTTTATTAGGTGTCTCAGTTTGTATATTACTGTGATCAGACATAATAAAAAATGAGGTATCTTTTATTCCTTTTAGAACAGTTAAAGCTAAATGTGGTTGCCCAGAGATTGACAGTCAAAATAAACCTGCTAGAGAGTTCTCTATCCATTGCAAGAGTATTGTTCACCGATGTCTGGCAGTGAAGAGTAACATTTAAAAGATTATCAGGTCTCTGCATGGCTCAGTCAGCTGAGTGTCCTACTCTTGATTTCGGCTCGTGATTGGTTCTGAGATCGAGCCCCACATTGGTCTCCACACTCAGCCCTCTCAGTCTGCTGTCCCTCTCCCTCTGCCCCTCTGCCCCAGCCCCACCCCCGTTCCCACATGTGTGAGCTCTCTCTCTCAAATAAATAAATAAACTCTTAAAAAAAAAAAAAGTTTACAGATTGTCTACCAAATACAGCAAGACCAGTAACAGAAAATACCTTCTCTAGTTTGGAATAATCCCCCACTTCAGGCTTCCCTTGATCCTTAGCCTGTAATTTAAGAGAGAAAACATTTTTTCTTGATCTCTGCGGCCAAATGATGATGACGATGATGACTACGTTATCTTCTATTAAAAAAAAAAGACCAGGAACTTTGCAGAGTACTCCCTTATTCCCCAAACATACACTCATTAAGCTAGTATTCCCTTGATTCTTACTAAGATCAGCCAGGAGTTCTACCCCAAAAACAGCCTTCTGAGAGGTGGCTTGGCTACCTTCATCAGTTTATGCTGACATTCTGTCGCTTTCCGCTTGAACTCTTCAGCAGCGAGCCGAGACTCTCTCAACTCCGATTCATAGAGATCACTCCGTCTCCTTGCTGAAACAAGGTCCTCTTCCAACTGATTCATCATCAACCTCATTTCTTCCACTTGAGCCTGGTACTCCTAAAGAGCAGGCAAGGGAAGAAAGGCAAACTTTAGAACTCCTAAAAAAAAAAAAAAAGGGGGGGGGGGCAAGCAGTGAAGACAGAAGACCATGGACCATGGGAGGGAAGACACACGTTGAAGACAGATTGGCAGGGCACGGTCCTAGAGAAGAGATGGATCAAAATGGGCAGAAGGGAGAGGTGTAGGGAGGGTGAGGAGGGAGATAAGTATATTAAGTCTTTAAACTAACTTAATGTAGGTAGGGGCACCTGGTTTGTTCAGTCGGTTGAGTGTCCGACTCATGGTTTCAGCTCAGGTTATCATCTCAGGGTCATGAGATCGAGTCCCACGTCAGGCTCCACGCTCAGCATGGAGTCTGCTTGGGATCCTCTCTTTTTCTCTCCATCACCCTCTACCCCTCCCCTCACGTGCTCTCCCAAATAAATAAAAATCTTTAAACTGTTTTAATGTAGATCACGTATCATTAGTGACACCATTTGGAACATGTGTACCTGTATCTAATAAGAGCCTTTGAGCAAATAATACCACACAAGCAGCACAGAACCTGAAGGCGTTTGCAACCCAGGAGAGCTGAAAGGGATGTTCTTTAAACAACCAGGATAAACTGCTTACATGCAGCTTTCTTCCAAGGGTAATCATTTATATGGATTTGTCCTTTAGAAGTCATGTGCTCCTAACACAATTAGACATGGTACTAGTTTTAAAATTAACCTTTCAGATGGCGCAAGGGGGTAACTGGAAATCTCGGTGGAAAGAATCTTGGAAGGTGAAACTCATCATGTCGGTTTCTCACCATTAATTTCTCTGGGACCAAAACTGAATGATGGACTTAACATTGCTCTTGAATGCAAGTCACCCTGAAATTTGGAAGAGTCAGAAATGCTGGCTCTGGTCAAAATAACTTGTGAGCAAAACTCCAGAGAAAGAATTATCTTGTTCCTTTGAGCAAACCTTTAAAGTGATCCAAACAGCCTGACCTTTTCCAAAATGAATTTCTAAAATCAAAACAGAACATTTGAATCGGTTTTTCAAAATTGGATTTACCAAGAGAAACAATTCTGAAAACTTTGGGGCAAAGTATAAAAATATTCTGTTAGCAAAATCAAAAGCATATGCATATGGGAATTATGAATGGACATCATCATCACCAATCCAAGGTGATTTAGGGTGGGGGGGAAGGACTTAAAATGAAAAGAATAAAGAATTGAGTCAAGACCATCTTTGATATTCACAATATACAGTGAAAATCTCTAAGATCTGTTCTCCCAGGAAATCATTGAAGAGGTATCAATTAAGCAAGGACATGTTTTTAACTGGTAAAAATAATAATCGATTTTTTAAATAATGGGATCTAAAGCAAACCTTTCATCCAACTGTAGCAGGCAATCCCCTCAGGAGCACACTAAAGTGGAGGTAATGTTCTTAAAGAAAACTGGATAGTTTTCATGCAAGCACACCTCTCTGTATAATTGGGAGACAAAAATAATGAGCCCAGAGTACAGCATGGTCTCATTTCGCTGTGCCCACCCATAAGCATATTATTGAAGGTCAATCCCAGAAGTTATGGGGCACCAGGCTGTCTGTGGAGTGCATACAATGTGGCTGATGCTGGGTTCCAGAACCAAAGGTCTTCACAACCTGCTTACAGTTATCTGAACTGAGAGAGTGGAACGTGAGCTGGGTTATGTGAAATGATGCATCCTTTACTTGCATCCTTTACTTCCTGGCCCCTTTGGCCAGGGTTGAATTATGACTTTTGTGGCTCTGGGCACTGTGCCTCCCTGGACCCCCTCCTCCATTAAAAAAAAAAAAAGCATTAAAAATCATATTTTATGGGGCGCCTGGGTGGCTCAGTCCATAAGCATCTGCCTTCAGCTCAAGTCATGATCCCAGGGTCCTGGGATCGAGCCTACATCAGGCTCCCTGCTTAGTGGGGAGTCTGCTGCTCCCTCTGCCCCACCCCCTGCTCATGCTCATGCTCTCTCAAATAAATAAAATCTTTTTTAAAAAATCATATTTTACAATGGCATTCATATAGAGACAAAAACATGAGTATTATTTGTGAAAACAGTTTCTTTGACCTAAAAGTTCACTGTTTTTCTTCTCACTAAAAAGAACAGAAAACATGTAAACTTTTTATGGGTGCCTTAAAGTACTGCTGGCTTGCTCACAGGAACAAACCCTAAGCTCTAGAGGAAGCAAAGAGCTGAGAGAAAATCTTGGGCATCTTTTACCCTCAAGCTCCTTTTTCTGTCTGGAACTTCTGTCAGCAAGAGGGGTAAGTGATTTTTGTGTTTTGTCAAGAGCAAGGACAGAGTGTTGTTCCTTCCCCTCAACATTTCTCTTTCCTGAGCTGTCGGCGCCCATGGGGAGGAAGGCCAGAATCAGACAACATCTCTATCAGCCATCTGAGCTCGTGGGGTGCCCAGCTTGCTACAAGCAGCGAAAGGAATTCTACCTCATCTGTTGAGTCACTGTTATAATGCTGCCTCCCTCACGGAAATCCTCTAAATCCAACAGCTGACCAAATCCCTGCTTCAGGAAAAGTCTGAGAGAAAATAACTGGGTCTGTTTCCAAGGAGAGCTGAGAGACAGCGGTCGCATCTTGGCATGGGATGGCCTGTCAGTCAGTGTTGAGTGGGATCAAGATGGGGAACCGTGGACAACTTTCGAGGTCTGCCCTAAAGTATGTCTTCTGAATGGAGCCTCAGAGTTTTGTGGGAAGAAAGACATACTCTTACTCCATCAGAAATCCCAAAACGCCAACACCTTCTGCGTTACTCAAATGTCCATTTTCCTTCCTGAAGAAGGGTCAAGTCGCATCAGCAATCCTAGTAATGGTACATGAATCAAGCAATCGCATGAGACTCTTAGGTGTTTTTATCGTGAACCAAATGCAAACACTCTATAGGGGGCGGCTAAGCAGAAGCACAATGTTCAGAAAATTAAAAAATGAATAGCTGTGCAGAAATTAACTTTGGAGAGAAAACGTGGAGGGAATGCCAACTCTGGGAGGAATCGACAAATTGCAAACCGAACCCTAGGAGTCTGCTGAGAAGCAGGAAATGATTTTTCCTGGACTGCAGACATCCTGGTCTCCCAAAACTCACCAAAAGCCAATTTAATAAATCCATCTTCCGACGAGAAAGAAAATCAGAAGCGGAGAAGTTTTTCTGCCCCGCCCTCCGCCCCAGTGGAACTTTCAGCAGTCATTAAATCTAAAACTCCACATGTATGCCAACTGTGGTATGAATCATCAAAGACATCTCTTTGAACTCAACCACCAGCATGTACCTTTTCAAAATGTCCTGAAAATTCAGTTTCTATGGAAGTCATGGCCACCAGCTGCTCCCTCTGGTGGCCAAATGCGGCTTTCATTTCCCCCAGGATGTCCCCAAAAGCAAATCTCCAAACACATTGAACTAATGGGAGAAAAAGAATCCTGTCCCTTGAAACTTTTAGGATGAAAACCTATGTTGATAAAAGGCGCAATGAGCCAACTGTCAAAGCAGATTTTTCAAATTCTATGTGTAACCTTCAAAAATCTCTAAGATTAATATCCGTGTCCAGAACAGATTGCCAACATTACCTTTGCAGGTTTGTTTACAATGTCTTGATCAAGCAAGAGGATATTAACTGATCAGTTTCAAATAGTAAGGTGGTACACAGATTGTGCCAACAAAAACCCCAAAACATTCATTCTTTCTTTAAGGAAAAGTTAATGGATCAAATGATCTGTGGGAGTCTCTTGCATTACCCCTCTCCCCTCCCTTCCCATGATGGCTAAGTCTGTGCTACTCAGGGACAAAAATGTTCATTCCCATCACTGTTTCCATTAGATGTTCTGAAATGCATGAGAGTTGCCTGGCCACTGATAATTCAGCTCTCCCAATCATTCATTGCCATCTCTTCATTAAAGTTTCTATTTACAGTTTCTTCAAAGGACCAAAAAAATCCATGCTAAAAAGGAAACAATAAAGCAAAATAAAAATGAACCATCCAGAAAGAAAATCCTTATAGAAAGGGAAAAAGAGAGAGACAGACAGACAGAGAGTAAGTAGGCTTTTTAAACATCTTGATTCTTTTTTCTGAACACTCAGAGGATGGCTTTCTGCACTCAGATTCCCCAGGTTAATTCTGATGCAGCCTTTGCTTCTCCTCTCTCTTTATACAAGTTAAACCATGACACATCCTGGTTTTGGGCGCCTGGGTGGCCAAAGTAGCTTAAGTCTCTGCCTTCGGCTCCGGCCATGACTCTAGGGTCCTGGGTCTGAGACTCCTCAAGGAGTGTGCTTCTTCTCCCTTTCCCTCTGCTCCTCCTCTCATTCCTGCTCTCTCTCAAATAAAGAAATAAAATCTTAAAAAAAAAAAAAAAAAAGGAAAGAAAGGAAGAAAAGAAATAACCTGGCTTCCCTCAAAAACTTAAAGTGCCCCTGAAAAGCTATGAAAATATTAATTTTTTTGATGGTCTAAAGCAGAGATTGGCAAACTTTTTCTGTAAAAGCTAGATAGCAAGTAACTTCTGCTTTGTAGGCCACATGGTCTTTGTCACAACTACCCACCCTGGCCACTGTGGCATGACAGGCAGCCATGGACACCACATAAATGAATGGGCACGGCCGTGCTCCAATCAAACTTTATTTATGGATGCTGGAATGTGAATTCCATATAATTTTCACATGTCATGAACTATTCTTCTTCACTTTTTTTCCCCCCCCAACCAGTTAAAAATGCAAAAGCCATTCTTAGCTCGTGGCCGTGGAAGACAGGGGGTGAGCCAGATTCGCCCCATGGGCCACAGTTTGGCCCCTTTTGTTCTAAAGCTACACCTTTAATTGAAAAGAGGGGCCGTGATGGGCTGCAGACTTCAAAAGGAGCTAGAACAAGCGTTCCACCATTTATATAAACCATAGAGGATCCACAGTTTCCAAATGACCTACATAGCTCTCTCTCCGCCCCCGCCTTCCTTCCCTCCCCCCTGCCTCTCCCGAAACACACCTCCCCTGGAATTAGAGGTCCGAGGTGCCGCCCCGTGGCCCAGCAGCCGCTCCGTGGCCCAGCAGCCGTCATACCTGCTCTTTGATTTCCTGGAGCTTCCGGCTCTGCTCTCGGATATCATGGAGAAGCTGCAGCGCTTTGTCATCCTCCTGGGACACCTCCATCCGTGCTTGCTCCAAACTGCGCTTTAAGCTCTGAGGAAAGCAAACATTTTAATAGGGGTGCCCTGTGGTTCCTGCTCGGTTTGAAAAGATTCATTAAGGGAGCTTGCAAGCTGCTTCGGAGACACCGAGACGCTTTCGGGTGACGGAGCAAAGTTGACAACTTCCAGTCGGTTGCTGGCTCCGGCTTTTTTCATCCTGTAAAACCCCTCGGGTTCAAGAAACATCATCTCAACCTTTGTGTTCTCTCGGGTCCGGCCTGAAACTGCAAACCAGCATCATAACCTGCCTCCTACCTCTGTCTACCTCTCCTGGCAGATACTTACTTGTGTGTTTGGGACTGAAAACCAGCAGGATCCCTTAGCCTTTCGTTAAACCACCACTGGGAGGGCTACGAAGACTTTTCTGGAATATCGGGGATTAGAGGACTCCCCGGTATAGACCCCTCTTTCAAAGTAGCAATGACTTCCTTCTCGCCTAATTGCCATTTAAGACCCCAAGGAGTCTAATTCCACCTCCTGGCTCACGTTTTCTGGACACCTTTCATCCATAAGGTTCCCTCAACGCTTCAGTGGCTCTGAAATACAGATCTGAAACACATATCTGAATAACTTCACCCACCACTGAAAGGCAGCCAAATCTGGAATGGAAACACAGCAGTTATTCTTAATCAGCCACGTTCTATAGATTTCCTCTCCCTTGTGAAAAAAACTGGAAAAATGTGTGATTCAACTTCTTAAGACTATTTAATTGGCCACATTAAAAAAACACCTGAATGAAAAATTTAACGAGACAATGGAGAAGACAGTCTACTCTTGTGAGGGAAAGGAAACAAAACAAAACAAAACAAAACCAAAAAAAAATCATATGGTAAATAATGAGAGAGGGCCTGGGTTTTTGTTTTTTGGTGGTTGTTGTTTTTTCCTTTTGTTTTTCACAGGCTGAGTTTTCTCATTGCTGCACTGGTTCTAAGCAATGGAAAAGAGATCTCAGGCGGATTCAAAATACATGTTCCTGTGCTCATTTAGGAGTCGGGCTCTTGAGGCTACGGGTGGTGGACGGGATACAGGCCAGAGAGGCTGGGATGAGAGGCGCTCGGCCCCTTGGCCGCTCGCCGCAGTGACGTCGAGGCCCATGTCCAGGCCCCACAGCCTACCTGGACTGCTAGAGCCCAATCCTCGCTGTTCTGGGACCTCCCGCCTGGCTCTGGCTACCCTGCCAATCACACAGCTTGCCTTGGAATACTCCTTCCCTCTCTCTCTCTCTCTCTCTGTCTCTATGCTCTGCCATCGGCCGTGATGTGCCTCATGAAGCCGTCACGAAACAGGATGAGACACACACAACAGCAAGGCCGCCTCCAAGGGAAGGGGGCTTTGGGGAAGGCTCACACTGCATTCTGTGATGTAGGTGGCAAGGTCCTGCTCCAGGAGGGATCTCTGAGTCTCAGAGGCCTTCAGCTCCACCTCCTTCTGACTAAGAACAGCCTCCACCTCTGACACTCTCCGATGTAACCGGGTCATTTCCTGCTCCATCTGAAACAGACACATCGACAGGTTAAAAGGGCCCGTGGAGGTCCGTTAGGAGCAATCAAATCTCAAGCAGCCTCCGAAACCACCTGGTGGCTTGGGCTGGCACTAATGCGCCAAAGGTTGGGAAGGAAATACCATTGCTTCTTCGCCCGGGGGAGTGCACAGTTCTTCGCAAGGACAGTCACCAATGCTAAGTCACTCCTCTCATCCAAGACTCGGTTCACACTTGGTCACTTCTCTAGCCCAGTGAGCAAGGAAGCCACAATCACCATTTTTCACCTGTATGCTTTTTGGGTCTGGTTGGGTTTTTGGCACGCGTCACTTTAATTTTACCCCAAATCCATCTTGATTCCCCCCATCTCCTTGCAAAGATCTAGAGGACCAATCCCGGACAGGGCAAGGAGATATGTATTCGTCTGCACTCTTAGAGGAGTCCCAGGCAAGGAGTGGGTTTTAGAAGCTTCCAGAGAGCTGCCCTGGGGCAGGAACAGTGAGCGTTAAGAGACGTTGAGCATAGTCAACACAGTGGCCGCAGTTACATAAGCAGGAGGCTTAAAAGACTAAGAAGAGAGACTTCGCATCACTCAAAGCAGATGGGATGCATCGCGGCCACAGGTGAGGACCCACGCCACCTGCCGGAAGAAGCAGACATCGGGCTGGGTCATGCTGAGGATCGGGCCGTTCTAAATCCAGGGCCTCCTCTGGTTAAGATTTAAAGGATTGACGGCAACGTCAAGGCCTGAATTCATCTCCCTCTGAGCTGCTGGAGGCGAGACTTCAGCGAGGGAGGGAGCGCCTCGCCCGCTTGGTTTGGATCAGGTGGCTCAGTGCCAGCAGCGGCCCCGGGCGGCTCCCTTGGCATACATTGACGGGAGGATCCTGGAGCAAGGAGGGAGGCCGGCTGCGGAAATAAATACCTTGTGACACTTGTCCTGGGAGTCTTGCAGCTCTTTGCTTTTGATGAGAAGTTTCTTTTCCATGGAGCTAGTCTTGGCAGGGGAGTCCAGACTTGACACGACAGACCTAGATAAGAAGAAAGCCAGCGTCAAGGTGGCCAGCAGGTGGTTCGGAAAAGCTGCTTTCAGAACCTGCAGCAGAGATAAGGGACCTTGCCAGGGTTCTGCGGCCGTCCACAGAGCTGGCTCGAGAAGCTTCTGATGACCTCAAGGCCACGAGGCAGAGAGGTGGATGGAAGCAAGAACTCTGGCCGACCTGGGTGTAAACTCAGTCGCCGTGGACCCGAGGCAACCCTTCAACCTCTCTGGGCCCTGACTGCCGTATCTGTGAGATGGGACAATGAAGGGACCTCTCACAGAGGGGAGCGTGAGCATTAAACGCGCGGTGTTGTGCCTACCTGGCTTCTTTCACCTACTCACGGAACAGGTACGCACTGCGCCCCTGGTCTGTTCCAGGCACTAGAACAGCTACGAATAAGACAGCCAGGGCCCCGGCCCTCCCGGAGCAGAGGGCAGACAGCATGCATCAGGTACACCCACAAACAAAAAGTTACAGATGATGCCAAAGAAGGACACAGGGGGCTACTGGTGTGAGAGATGGACGTGGGTCAGGGACTTGGTCTAAGCAAGGGTCACCAGAAAGGGCCTCTCTGAGTGGTGACATCTGAGCTGCGACCTGAAGGATAAGAAGGTCCTAGCCATCCAAGTTCTGGAAGGAAACATGCTCCAGGGAAGGGGACTAAGATACAAAGGTCCTGAGGCAAGAGTGAGCTCACAGAGCAAGTGCCTAACAAACATCATCAGTAACGATACTGATCAAATTACTGGTTCTTCTAGCCCCAAGCTAGCCAATTTGGTTCTGTTCCGTTTTATAAAAACAGCTAAAGCGGGTGCCTGGGTGGCTCAGTTGGTTAAGTGTCTGCCTTCAGCTCACGTCATGATCTCAGGGTCCTGGGATTGAGCCCCACGTCGGGCTCCCTGCTCCGCAGGGAGTCTGCTTCTCCCTCTCCCAACTCGTGTTCTCGCTTGTTCTGCTCTCTCTCTAAAATAAAAAATTAAAAAAAAAAAAAAGACCAAAAACCCCAGTTTTGGGGGGTTTAAAAGACCAATAACCATAATGTTGATTATGGTTAGCCAAGTAAGTCCCCCACCCCCAACTTGTCTGTGTCCTGATCCCCGGAACCTGTGAATCCATTACTTGGCATTGAGTCAAGGGATTCAAAAGGGACTTTGCAGAGGGACTAAGGTAAGAGTTCTGAGATGGGGAGATTATCTTGGATTTCTGGGCAGATGTTATCACAAGGGTCCTTCAGAGACAAAAGTAGAGGAGGGAAGGCAATGTGACAGCAGAAGTGAGGTCAGGGTCAGAAAGAGAGAGAGAGTCAAAGATGCTTACGCTGCTAGCTTTGAAGGCGGAGGAAGGGGCCCAGAACCAAAGAATCTGAGCGGCCTCTAGAAGCCGGGGAAGGTAAGGAAACCAATTCTCTCCTAAAGGCTCCACAGAGCACAGCCCTGTCTACACCCTGGTTTCAGCCCAGAAAAACCCATCTTGGATTCCTGGCGTCCAGAACTCCAAGGTGATAGTTCATGCTGTTTTAAGCCACTTATTTGAGACAATGTGTTACAGCAGCAATAGGAGACTGATTCCTGAGCACGGGCTGCACACAGGGCTCCGGCCTGAAGCTAGCTGGGTCTTAACTCTTTATCCTCTATCATTCTATGAGGCGAGCTGCCAAGTCACAAATGCTCTCTGCTGGTCTCTACGGAGAGGTGGAGATCGGGACTGACAGAGTGCCCAGGACGGCATCATGAAAAGAATGCAACATGGCCTCCCAAGAGGGGGCTAGGAGGAGGCCCTCTCCACAGAAAGGAGGTGCTTACCCATACATGTATATGTCACTCTCACACTCCGCCTCATCCTGAGAAGCCATGAGTTATGGGTGAAGAGGACACCTCTCACTCAGGGCAGCTGCCCTCAGGGATTGGCACCCTGGGCATGAACCCTGGGGTGGGTGAAGGGGCAGAGGGACATGTGACAGAGCCCACCACCGCCCCACGTGCCCATCTTTGTTGCCTTGGTAACAGGGTTGCAGGAGCCGGTCATGGATGAGCACTCACTTCTTACCAGCGAACGAAATTCTGCTTTCTGATGCCCCAAACTACTTCCTGGCCTACATGAGGTCTGTTTCCTGCAGCAACTTAGCCCTCTCTCCCTGGCCCAGTGGCAAGGGCTGGCACGGCAGGGCTGGCTGGCTGGCTGTACCCCAGTGACGGCTCCCTACATCCACGCTGCAGTGGGCGCCCAGAGGCATGCTGCTCTGTTCAAAATCTGACTCTGCCACTCAGGGAGCCTCAGTCTGCTCATCTGAGAAATGGAGATAATTCTCAACCTACTTCAAAGAGTTCTTGTGAGGGTTAAATGAGATGAGCCGGATATCACCGTTGGCACAGCGCCTGGCACATTACAAGGGCTCAATAAATGTCAACCATTGCTACTGTCACTGTCATTTCTATCATCACAAGCCATGCAATGGTATAAATAAATACCACATGGCTTGCAGGCCTAGAACAGTTGTTTGAAATAGTAAAACTTGGGGGGCTGAAAGTATTCCGTGCTATTATTCACATTAAAACAAATGTTGATTGTTCACAGAAATGGGCAACAGGGATTGAAATCCAGAAACAAATTTTTTGACATCACTTTTGGGCAAAAAATTTTAATCTAGTCCTAGAGCTCTCACTAGCTTATTTTCTATCTAAAATCTAGCCAAAACCCACACACATGCACACTTTTTCTTTTTAATCTGAAATGAAATGCGTTGCTTGGCATGACCTTGGGCTGCCTTTGCTACTTCCTACATTCCTGACTTCACTGTGGTGGGTAGGCTAGAGGAGACCCGAACCCCCCCAAGGAGGGAGGGATGATCCACACATGGGGTCCCCAGTCCTTTAGTAATCAGGAGACACCCACATGTCACTAAGTTACACCCTGACCTGGGTCAGCGACGACAGCAGAGGCCATAGTTCTTTGCGCCTGAACACAGCCCCTTCTAGAAGAACGATTACAGGGGGTGCATGATGTTGGGGTGGGAAGTGGCCCCAAAACTTGATAACAAATGGAGGACAGGATCCAGCAGTATTTTTTTTTAAAGATTTATTTATTTATTTATTTGAAAGAGAGAGAATGAGAAAGAGAGCATTAGAGGACAGAGGTCAGCAGGAGAAGCAGACTCCCCACTGAGCAGGGAGCCCAATGTGGGACTCAATCCCGGGACTCCAAGATCATGACCTGAGCCGAAGGCAGTTGCTTAACCAACTGAGACACCCAGGCGCCCCCAGTATTTACTTTTTAAAGTGCGTTGCTGTGGGTATAAAAGCTGATTGCTTATTCAAAAAAAAAAAAAAAAAAAAGGGGGCGTTTCTAGGTCATTCATTAATGAGGCCCAGAATCAAGGGTATTTGCGCCCCCCACCCACCTGCACTCATGGGAGACCGTAAGACAGCCCTCCTCGCCACCTGAGATCCAAGTCCCTTTTTTTATTTTAATAGCTATTTTGATGCTTGACAAATGTTCAGTGTTTAGAAGTTCTAAGTACAGCAATTAAGAGCTCTTCAGAATAAAGGTGCTAAGAAATCTCTCTTTTTTATTAGAATAAATAAAAATCACACCTAAAAAAAGAGCTATGGTAAGAATGCTGGTACTGAACCCAGACTGTACCTAAGGCTGGAGGAATGGAGTAAGGGTAAAGGTCCTCACAGCTTTCTGGAACTTCCCTGTCTTCAACCGGGCTGCACATTAGAATCGCCTGGGAAGATTTTATAAAATACTGATGTAAGGCAGTGAAAATATTCCATGTGATACTCTGATGGTGGGTCCAGGTCCTTACACATTTGTCCAAACCCACAGTACACACAACACTAACAGTGAGCATTAAGGTCAACTGTGTGATGATGACATGAACCTGTAGGTTCAGCAACTCTAACGAGAATACCCTCTCGGTGGGGGATGCTGAGGATGGGGGAGGCTGTGCCCATTTGGGAGTAAATAGGAAACCTCTGCACCTCTTGCTACTATCGCTGCGAACCTAAAACTGCTCTCAAAAAAATAAAGTCTTATAAAAAACAAAACAAAAGACCCTGATATACAGGACCCAACTAGACCAATTAAACCAGAGACTGACTGGGAGAGGGGGTTGGGCAGCGCCATTTAATTAAGCTCTTGGGTGATTCTAATGTACAAAGAGGATTGAGAAGCAGGATGCTAATTAGAAGAAAGCACTTGCAATTTCAGGTCTAGGGATTTAAAACTCATAGTATGACCATCCCTAGCATTTGGCTTTAGGTGCCATTTTGGCCAGGCCACTTGGTACTGGTGCTTTTTGGTCACTCCTTGAATGGGGACACAGTTTTGAAGTTCATAATGGTGGGCTATGAATTTCAAGACAATGTGCAGATTTCAGTGATTAAAGACTATTCTCACCCTTATTTTTAATATGTCACTATGCCATTTCCATGAATGACTTCTGTAAGAGAAACATACTAGAGACAGGTATGGCTCAACATATTTGTATTCTATTTATTTTTCATGTAGACTCCTAGTTAAGAAAGCCAGAATTCCTATCCTCAAAGAAGCAGCAATGTAGGAGAGAGAATTAATGTCACTACCTTTGTCATCAAATAGTGTTCATTCACTGAGACTTAACTGCGCATCAGACACTATACTTGAAACTTTATGAGTTACAAGTTACATCACTGAACTCACTCAACAATCCTATAGGATGGCACTGAAGCTAAGGGAATGGCTTACCCCATGGCCTCTACATGCTCCTACCCCATTACAACGATGTGGGCGCTGGTGTGGGGCAGAACTGGGTTTTGCTTCAAAGTTGGGCTCTGCAACCCAAAAGCCATGGGTTCAAATTCCGACTCTGCTACTTCTCGGCCGGTCAGCCTTGAACAAACCCAAGAGAAGCAACCCAAGAACAGCGCTGCAGAGACCTAGAGGAGTGAGCTTACAGGAGAAAGGGAAATGGATCACTCAAGGGAAGGTAACTTCTATCCGTGACTGGCTGAGGGCAATGCTGGGAGGACAGCTCCAAGGCTGAGTCCAGGGCAGTCCAGGTGCCCAAGAACTTCCATTCAGGTCAGTCCATAGCCACCTCCAGGAACAGCTCAACGCACACACAAGAGCAACTCTTCCTCCTTCATTTGGTGGCTCGAGGAGGGGTAATTAAATAGGAAACAGGACAGACTTCAGGGGCCTGAGCTGGTTCATGCTCGGGGCTCGATAAGATGCAGTACAATAAGGATGCTAATAAAAGAACATGCAGCCTGCCCACACATTGCTTGCCTACTCCTCCTGGCCACATCTCTGATACACAGCCAGTTATACCCATGGAGAGAAAAGGCACTTCTGAGCAGCGGGAGCATGCAGCCAGCCGCCCACACACAGCAGTGCTGTCTCTTCGAGCACGAAGCCAAGTTTGGGTTTTCCTCTTTTTTTCCAGCTTCTATTTTCTAGAAAAATTTACTCTGAAATCAACATCTCTTCCTGATATACACATCTGCTTCATAATTGCAGGGGCCCAACAAGTATTAATAGAGGTAATGGTATATGACACACGGAGGGAACGTCAGGTTCGGTGGGTGCTGCTGCAGCGGAAAGAATATTTGCTTAAAATGTGTTAGATGTGACCTAAAAATTGCTTTCCATGTAACTTCAACATTTAAGTACAAATGATAAAATGTAGTTTTCCCGGTGTCTATAATAATCCACATGACTCAAAAAAATTCCTTAATAAAGCTACCAAGAGAATGCTTCCTAGCTAAAGAGGAGACAATCCGTACTTCCATCTTCAAGGAAGCCTATGCGTTGAGTACCTCTGGTCACTGCTATAATAATGAAGATCACGCTTAAGCCATCAAGCCAACCATTTATTCCCGTGGGAAGAGGAACCTGAGACTGCAGAAGATACCACCAGGTCCCAGAGGACCCAGATCACTAATCACAGATCTTCTCGAGATAACCAAGAACAGATACTTGAGTCTAAACCCAGGGAATCAAAATTAGCTCAGCTGAGGGCCCTACCTTAATTGTGGCCAACAGCACTAAAAATACATGCAACAGCAAGATGTAATATGGTGCAAAAAATAAAACACTCATCAGCATTCTGTTCCAAAAATATATTGGCTTTTAAGATTGAGCATTCTGAAATTTATGAACTAACTTCATAAGCCCATTTAAAAATACACAAGTGGTGTCCATCATGAACACTTGGATATATTAAAAATACGGCTCTTCTAAACTTTCAGAGTCTAGCTAGCTTTGGGGCACCCTTACCTACCTATCTACACCACTCTCTCCCAAACACACACACAGCAGTGGTCTCCGGCTGAATTAGAGCATTTGCTTGGAACGATTAATATGTAACTCTAGAAGCATTTATTTAAAGTCACATAATTAATGGAAATGTAGCTACTGGTGGGACTTCTCACACAGTCCCCACCTCTAAGCCAGTAAGTGCCCCACTCTGTGGGTTAATCCCATACTTCAGCCTCCTACATGGATGGCCGCAGGGGCCTAACTTATCTCACTGAGTCCAGTTCTTACTGCCTTTCCATCCACCACACTCGGTCAATGAGAACCACATGTACCACGTCCCCACTCAGAATCCAAACCTGAAGGCCCATCCTACCTCAAAACCCAGCTCCCCATGTGCCCGGAAGCTCCACCCTCCAGGCTCTGCGCTCACTGGACACCCACAGACTAGTCCCGGCCTCGGGGATCTAGGTGGTCACTCCCCACCCCAGGTTCTAATTTCTTCGCAGCCCTAACCATCATCTGCAAATCTCTTATTTATGAACTTATTTATGCTCTGTCTCCCCCAACAGAATGCTAGCTTCTTGAGGGCAGGGACCCTGTCTGTCTTTTTCAGTTATCCCGAAAGGCCTAGAGCAGTGTATTTGAGGAGCGACTGAAGGGTGAATGAATGGTATGCCAAATATGTCTGTGCCCCAGGCAGCCTCAGTGAAAGGTCACAGTGGACAGAGGAATCCAAAACAAGAAGTATGCGGAATCAATGCTGGCACAATAAAGCTTTCTGGCCCTTGCCTGGGATGTGCCCAGATACACCGGTTCTAGGACAGCAGTGTCATGATGACACGCGCCCTGTCCCCTCCAGGGGACACTCAAGCACTGGGGGATGGGTGGGAGTACGTGCCACCCAGGTTGGGCATAGCCCATTTCCCCAGCACCAAGTTCCAGACCCCACCGGAACTAGATCCCACCAGAAGCCTCGAGCATGTTTTATGGAAGGAACCGGTTTAGCCAACACATCACGGACTCCATTCAGAGTAAAAAATTGGATGGAGATATTAGGACATCTGTCAGGAACCCCACATGGAGCCTGATTGTCTCAATGGAGAGAAACCAGCAAGATGTCTTTATAAACTCAAGCAGGGACGAAGGGAGAATTGAAAGCATCCCTCAGCCCATCCTCACCCCAAAATAACAAGAATATGAAACGGACACTCACTCTGCTCTGGGTGCTAACACCACATCCTCTGTGTCCCCCCAACAAACCTAGCAGGTAAGCGCTGTAACAACCCCCACTTTATACATGACGAGATTGTGCTGGGAGAAGCTAAATGCCTCATTCATACAGGTGGTGAGCTGCAGAGCCTAGGTGGGAACCCACATCTTCGATTCCAAAGCCTGGGCTTTTAAAGAGTATACCACAGTTTGTGCCCCCAAACCAAGAATACTTATGTCATCTCTAAAGTTAAAAGTTGGAAAAGTTGGCCATTTTCTGCCACATGCAAGGTGCATGAACTTCAAGAAGTAACTCAAGCTTTGGGGCGTCTGGGTGGCTCAGTTGGTTGAGCATCCAATTCTTGATTTTGGCTCAGGTCGTGATCTCAGGGTCGTGAGATCGAGCCCTGCATCGAGGTCTGCTCTCAGCATGGAGACTGCTTGGGATTCTCTCCCTCCCTCTGCCTCTGCCCTTCTCTGGCTTCTCCCCCAAATAATAAATAAATCTCAAAACAACCCAAGCTTCATGATCAGTTTCCTTATCTGTAAAACAATGGGTGCTGCTGGGATTAAGCAAGAATGACAAGCACTTGGAACAGTGCCATAGTGAATTCTCAGCAGGAGCCACTCTTTCACCCTTATTATTAGGCTAGCCCGTAGGTCCTGCACAATCCAGCCGAGTCACAACTGTTAGAGGCAGGACAGCACAGTGCTCCTGGAGGCAGCCAGGGATGGGTCTAAGTTTTCCATATGTTGCTACCTGCAAGAAGTCAGGAAAAGAACTCGGTCCGCCTGAGGCTCAGTGTCCTCCTCTGGAAACGGGGTTAATACCTACTACCGCACAGAGTGATGGCCGGACTGGGAAGAACAAGTGAGATAATGCATGTAAGGCACTCAGCACAGTTCTAGGCACACAAGAAGTACTCGCTAGGGAACAGCTTCCATTAGCACTTGTGCAGAAGGAACTGGCATAATTCCTGGCCACTTTAGTGTACTTCAACTTGACAAATGTTCTTTGAAGACCTGCCAAGGGCAACACACTGTTTCAGGCAAGAGGTGGAAGACATGATGGTCCCTGTCGTCAGTGAGCGTTGAGCAGTGTGCCCAGACACAGGGGAGGAGGAGGAGGTATGAATGAAAAGGAAGGCTGGGGTCTTGGCATACCAGGCTTGAATACCAAGTTCAAGAGCGGCCATTAATTCTGTGCACACTGTGATGCCATTGAAGGTCTGAGTAGGAGAATGACATCATCCAATTTGTGCTTTGGAAGAATTCCACCCTCTGTGGAGAATGGATCAAAGCTGGGAAAACTGGAGGCAGGGAAATTGGTTAGGAGGCTACTGCACCAGTCCAAGCAAAGCTCTATGAGGGGTGGCAGTAAGGAACAGAAAGAAAGGCATAAACGCAAGTGTCATCCTAGAGGTCCAGCTTAGAGAAAGAACCTGGAAATGATGGGCTGAAGGGGGAGATGGAAAGTAGCTTCAGATGACTTTGTTTTCTGTCTAAAAGGGTAGGGAGAGTAGTAGTTTGTTAAATGAAACAAGGAAACCAAATTGGCACCTACTGGCTCACTGAGTGAGCAAAGAAGCCTGTCTGTGTTGGGAGGAAACAGAGGACAGGGACATTGAGAAACTGGTAGAACATCCTGGCCATAATGAACACAGGGCACACAGGGAGGAAAGCCAAGAGGAAGTGAGATGTCAGTCATATAAACAAGACCAGGCTAAAAAGGCAATTGCTGTAACCTGAGGAGATGGTGCAGCATTTCAAGAACCCAGAACGAAGACAACAGCCAGGAAGCAGTGAGACTGGCAGGCAGAGAGGTAGGAGGGAAGGCTGAGCTTCCACAATGCAGAAAAGAAGCAAGCAGAAAGTTTCAAGACACACGTGGTAAATGATGATATCACATGGCAAGGTGGGGATCACTGGCTTTGGAGTTTGGGTGGAATCAGTGGCTTCTCAAATAGCAGTTTCCATAAGGTTGGAGAGACTGGAAAAGAGGCATGGAGTGAAGGCTATTCTTTGACGAAGCTGGTCAGAGACAGGAAGGTGATGGAGGTCAGGAGACAAAAGACAAGTAAAACAGAGAGAATGGCGAGAAATTCATTTAGGCGAAGGAAGAGGTGCCAAACTGGCGCAGAGCTTGGGAACACATAGCACCACTTAGTCGATTACTGTCTTCTTAAGGGAGCCGAGGCAACCATGCAAATTAGCATGTGTAGGCCAGCAAAAAACGCACTTGACAGATCTTTTGGAGCCTAATCTTCAGGATTGGGCTAGGCTCGTTTGGATTAGATTTCCTAAAGGTATCTTTAAGACAAACAAGAAGGCGGCAGAATGGTCCTGCCAGGCCTGCGAGGCAAGCACGTACAGTCTAAATAGAGAACAGAATAAGGCAAGTAGAACAAGATGTGCTTGACTAAGGGAAAGAAGAAATTGAATGAGAAGAGAGAACCCAACACAACAGACAGAGGCAAAGATCCGATATCTACTCTGGATGATGGTGGAAATGGAAGAAACACAGAGAGACCTGGAGGACAGGAACCATGGGCCGGAGCTAGTTACAGTTGTTGTTTGTTTGTTTGTTTGTGTAACCTATTTAAGAAGTACAGAAGATGCATATCTTTGTGTACCAGAGCACATTCTGTTACTGTGCATTCTGTTGCTGACTATTTAAAAAACAACAACAACAACAACTCAAAAGACAGATGAGGCTCTTTGCAATAGGGATCTGGCAGTAGCAGGCACAGTGACAGACAGCCCTGGGCTGGACAGGGAAAGGAAGACAGGACAGTTTTTAAACGAAGACTCCCCCACGCTCCCAAGTATTTCAGTAAAAGGGAAGTAGGACTGCTTGGAGAATTCAGGCCATCTTCGGCTGGAATAAGCCATTCCCAGGATAAATGACAGAAGGCAGCTGGGAGTATAAAACATAGATTTGCATAGATACGGATCATAGAGTCATCAACAAATTGAAAGCTGCAGCCATAAAAATGATTTGGACCTGTTCACCAAATGCTTATTGAACGCTTTGCATATGATCAGCCCGAAGCCACGGTAGAGAGCAAAGTCAACACAATTCCCTCAGCTCACCAAGCTTACACTCAAGCAAACAAATTTCCAGGAGAGAATATCTACTCATGTGTTTATGTGAACACATACAAACCCCAGGGAAGAGTCCCCGAATGAGAGGAGGCAGAAATTTTTTTTTAAAATGCCAAGAGCTACATCATCTACCTACTCAAAAAACTTGCAGAGATTGAAAACAAAACTCAGCAATTAGACTGCCTCTCAGCTCTCATTCCACCCTGCCCCAACCCCATAGCTCATCATTCCCCACAATGGGCCTCCACTTCCGACAATCATGTAAACCTGGGGACCCCACACAAATTCCCTAATTTTTCCTGTCGGCAGCATTGATACCTAGCAGGATAGAACAGTGGCTAACAGACTCGAGGTGCCACAGCGTCTGGGTTCAACTGCTAGCTGAGAGAGTCAGGGCTGCATGATCTTGGGCAAGTTGCTTAACCTCTCCACGTTCTTCAGGAAAGTTGTTTGCCCTGTGTCCTCTGGACTGTTTCACGCATATATGCCTTGACTTGTTCAATTTGATGGAAAGGCACCCGTTCTAGGACTGGGCCTTCTAATTCTGACCCCAATCCACTCTGTCCCCACAACTGCCTTTTACTTGCAAGTATCTGGCCACTGCATGTGAGCTTGTGGTCGGTCTGGATGTTTAAGCTTCTCTAGCAGAAAATTCCTGGGATCTGGGAGGTTGGGTGTCTGCTCTGGCACAACTGGACTACTTAATTACTGCTGAGGTCCTTCCATAGCCTCTTGGTATAAACAGAGGGACACTAGGCACATACAGACCAGCAAACTAGCAATAACAAAAATAATGACAGTGAACATTTACTGAGAATTTTCCATGTCCCAAGTACTAGATCAAGTGCTTTATGGGTTTCATATAATCCTCCCAAAAGCCCTAAGAGGAAGGGATCATTCCCCGCCCCTGCCCTCACTTCGCAGTTGAGGAAATGGGCATGCAAAGGATCGCCGACAGAGCAAGAAAGAGATACCAAAAACTGGTTCCCTGAAAATCTGGGAAGCAATGGTGGAAGTCATTTTTTGTTCCTCCACCGTGTTTAGATGGTTGGCTCTCAAATGAAACTTCCGATCACCCAGAAGGAAAGGAAAGAGCCCTGAGCCAAAAGGAAGAGAGAGCCCCCCTTCCTAAAAACAGCCTATTCACACACTGGCATCCCACATATTCCAACCTTATCGAGATCTCTTTGCTCCTCCAAGATTTCCTAGTTCTCCAAAAGTATCAAACCAGCATGTGTAAAACTAGCACAAAATATAAAACCGACTGGTTTTTCCCTTCTAGAGTTTATACTGAAGGTTTGCAGAAAGGCACGGTTTCAGCCAGGGCTTAAATGAGACAGTATCTCCAATCTAGGAAGAAGGGACCTAAAGAAATGTACCCCTGCTGAGAGGGGAGGGAAGGGAGCTGGGATCCATTTTATTTTTAAACCTTTAACATTGTAAAAGTCAAGCAAACAGAGGCTCAGAGAAACACCCAGGCATCCAGAGCTTGGGGATGTGGCCTGGGTTATTGGCAGTTAAAAAGAAAAAGAGGCACGAGACAGAAACTCCCTCACTCCAGCACCAGCTTCGCCAGAATCCCACCCCAAAGACAACCAAAACCGGTCTTGTCGAATCTCTCCTGCTCCCTCCAACTCAAGCTGCGAGCAACGCCCACGGTACTTCAGACACAGAATGCTGAGATCAAGATTCTTGCTAAGCTTAAAATAATGATGCGCTCCATGGCGGGGTTAAAAACTGTCTGGGGTCCCAAAAAAGGATCCTAAAAAGCAACCAACGATCAAAACAATTAAAATCATTCTCACGACCAGAGCCTCTGTGAAAACTCCCCATTCATTCAGCTTCAGCTCTGAACATTTCATTCAGTTCGCTGGTAACAGATCTGGGGTCAATTTCCCCAGCGCAGCAACCAGCATCTGCCATCTCCTCGGCAGTGTGAAGAGTGAGTAACGGCACAGGTAATCCCTATGTGTAAATAAAAACCAGTGATGCTGAGAGTGGGGAGGGGAGAAGGAGATGTTCAGGAAGACGCAGCAGGTCCCCAGTGGCACCCCCAGAAAATGCCTCCTCCCACCTCTAAATGAATTTTGTCTATATGTCCACAGAACTGCGGAGGGTTCTGATTAATTTCACCACTGCCTCTTTTATTGAATGTCTAAATAATGATAATGCCATTGGTCCAGGGTCACCTACATCCAACAGGTGGAGTGGATTTCTACAAGGACGCGGTAGGCTTTTACCCGCAGGGCTGCCCATGGCCAAAGAGCCAAATCCGACAGCAAGATCACATTCAAAGACACGGGATGAAAGAATATCTTTCTGATTCCAACCCCAAACTGCCAGGGCAAAGACATTAAAGTTCCCCAAAAGCAGGAATACTTCAGTCCCATCTTCCAGGTAAGAAATAAGTGCTTTTGTTTGCGTGGACCTTTTTTTTTTTTCCTTTTTTTATGAGAATCTCATTCAGCATTCCGTTGGGGCACGAGCAGACGCTCGTGTTGTGCTCTAGAGATATACTGTGAACTATCAAAGGTGAAATAGCTTATCTTCAAATACAATGAGCAGTATAAACACAATCTGGGGGAAAGGATCATGAGCAAATTAAATCAACAAATATTTATTGAGTGCCTGGGCCTGAAGACTGAGATGTCCCCCCCTGTCAGAGAGCTCCCTTAACTGAGCTTTCTATGAAGGGCAGATGCAGTTCCAGGCTTCCTGAGTGATAAGCCATTAATCACACACTGCTTCAGATTGATTGCAATGGCTAAGATCCCCCACAGCATTCTGCCTTTGCCCTGAAAATCGAATTCCCTCAAATCCTCCCTAGTTTTTCAGATCAGTAGCACCCCAAGCAAGCTTTCATTCTGAGCCGGCCAGCCCACTGCTAACCAGAACTGGAACTCCCCACACACCTCCCTCCAGTCCAGTGTGTGACCTTCAGGGTGCTGCGCGTGTCCATGTTAAGTTGCCCATCAACCACGCGTCCTTTAGCGTCGGGCCCCCACTTCTGCCCTGCTCTTCAAATGCCCTGCTGAGCCATTTCAAATCCATCTGATGGCACATTCAACAGCTAGTTAGCTCTCTGCCTGCTCTCCTACCATCCAGACTGTTTTTGGAGTTGCAGAGCAAATAAGCCAGAAAGGCACAGCCAATGCTACCAAAATCCAAACCCGGATGTTAAACCCAGAGCTCAGGGGAGAAGGAAAGTAGGACCACCTCAGCATCTTTCAATACAAAAATCTCTCTCCCATTCAATCACAGCCCACTACCCTATTTCATCTCAAGTGCCCAGTCCCCCGACGATGGTCTGAAGTCTTTTGAGGAACATTGGTGTCAAAATAGCACCCGTGGGGAGACACCATCCAAGAACCAACGCATGCCTTCAAATCGATCTCTGAACTACAGGCACAACAAATCGGGAATGGATGCTGCCAAGGAGAAAATCAAATTCTGCTTGTCTCCTAAGTGGGAAGCAACTAATTACCTAACGTTACCCCCAGAGCCTCCAAGTGAGAAAGCCAGGGCATTGGGGGAATAACATAGCTGGTCCAAGACCTTCCCAGGGAACTCGTGCCTCTGAACGCAGAATGTCACGGGATCACAAAACGGAGCAAAACACGGAGCTCCTAAATCCACAGAAGCTACTGCATTTTATAGAAATGCCCGGAGGCTGGAAGCCAGGACCCTCCAGTCCCGGGTGTGGGGTGAGTGCGTTTTTCATGAGCTTTTTCTAGAATGGAGAAAAGACCTGTCATGTTGAGAGGTTTACAGTGATGTTTCTACTTCCATTTTCTAGGCTCCTGGTTGGTTTGTTTGTTTTCCCTGTGAAGCCCAGTTTCTGGGAATCAGTGGCTCGGCTACATCGCACTCCCTCTCAGTGGTTCTCGGTAATGGGGCTCTCTCTGGCCACCAGCGCTCCGCCAGCTCAGAGGAGCTCAGCTGCCAGATCTCCGATCTCACAGCAGACTTCGAGTGGAACCGAGCACCATCTATCTGTTAGAGCGCTGACAGAGCCACTTGCAGCTCGGCGAAGCCCAGCAGGAAACCTTTAGCTTATGAGAGCTCGTTCAGTACAGCCAAGACAGCAACCTCCACCCACCCACCTGCGAGATGGAAACACAGAGGGATACATAGACGGACGGCTCCTTTGAACCCTGCACGATTCTCCTTCCACCAAGGATCTGCACCGCCAGATATCCCCCACTCTTTCCTCCCCTCGAAAGAACACCAAACACAGAAAAACTAACCCAAAGTACCCAATGGGCGATTATGATGCTGGGGACAGGAATAGGAACCTTAAACACAGCAAAATGAGAATATGAACCATCTACCCCACCAAAGCCCAGACAGGTAAATTGCTTCCCAAATGCAGGTTGATTAACAGCTTCCCTTCACTGTTCTCCCTCCAACCACCACCCACCCACCACCACCACCACCACCTTTGGGCTCTGTATGCCTCACATCAGTATAGATCCTTAGAAAGTCAAATCTTCACTTACTCAGATCTACCAAGAATCCCCAGTGCCTTGCTATACGAAAACCCCACAAACGGCAGTTCTTCGCCCGAGAAACCTGAGAGGTTCAGCTGGCACGGAGAGGATGAAACCCACGAATTCTTCTCTGGTTCATCAAAATTGGAGGTGTCATCATCAGACTTGAGGGTGGGAACGAAGGGGGGAGGAGCTGGTTGGAGAAAAACAAGAAGAGAGGGAGAGAAAAATTCAGACGGATTCAACACTGTTGCGGAGAAAATCGTCCTACTCCTTCAGCCTTCGCGATGGCACTGCAGCGCCTGCTTTCAATCTAGCTCACACAGGCAGACCCAGCCTCGGCTCTTACAGCAACAAGAGATTAACCCCTTCTCTGCCAACATGGCCACCAACCGGCAGACAGGCTGCCTTCCCCGTTGGGGTAAACTGAAGGAGAAACTCAAACAGGTCAGTTGATGGAACGAAAGCACTTTGGGCAACTCGTGGGAGCCAGCTGCTCCTTCCTGATATTTCCAGAACACTTCCAGAGCATCAGGCTGCCTGGTGCCAGAGTGCCAACCAACGCACACCTATGTATTTCCTCCTCTGGACAGCTCCAAATCATTAATATTTAATGTTAGTCACTGAAATAAGATGGCATGTCTGCATTTCATGGATTAACCGGGATGAGAGGAAGGAGCAGGGAAGAGGACCTGGGAGGTATGTAACTCATGTTAGGATAGCACTGCAGTCTGGCTCATTCATAGCCAGAGGAGTGTGCTCAGAGCTCTTAACAACCACTTTTTTTTTTTTTTTTTAGTTCATTATCCCTCCTCCCCACCTCAATCATGCCGCCCAAATTCACCGCAGTTTAATCAGCATAATGAAACACCAGCCAAATAAAGTTCTTCCCGATGATTTACAGCATCCCGGCGCACTGATGGTATAAATGCACCGATGGCCGTCTGCGTCCTACCTCGTTAAGGCATGACTCCGGGCTAGGAGCATTTTACATCTTCTCCACTTTCTGCAGACCTACTACACTCTCTCGGTCAGGGAGGAGGACACTCGGCCATCAGTCACCAGGAGGCTGCCCATCGTGGTGGGCTCCAGGGGATGTAGCGGGCCAGAAGCGTTGCCATGGCTGCAGGCTGAGGCGTCTGTGGCGAGCCGGCCAGTGGAGTTGGCGAGCCGGGCATCACAGTCCCCGCAGTGCAGGCTTCATGCTCCCCACTCTGTGCGTGTTCTGGCTGTAACCCCACCTGGCCGCCTGCGTGGCAGGGGCCACTGCTGAGCCAAGTGACAGAGCAGCATGAGTCACTGCCGGAGCTCGCTACAGCGCCCCCTAGGACCATTGTCGCAGCCGGTCACAGTCCAGCTTCTTTTTTTAACTCTTTGTTTTCTGAACCAAGCTGTGCACCAGATAGGAGCAGCAGTCTGGTCTCTGCTTACAGATTCAAAAGAATCTGGCTGTTTGCAAAGTACCCCGGTGACAACCACATCCAAGCGGCCACACTGGGGAGTGAATGGAGAGGTGAAGGGGTGGTGTCGGGGCAGGGGGGAAGGAAGGCACAAGGAGGTGGTCTGGCTGCTCCTGGGAGGTACAAAGGAGCATTCACAGAGCTTCAGGTACACGCAGATGAGGTGAGAGACTCAAAACGTAAAATGCACTACCAGAAAAATCATTTAACACCTCCAAGCTCTCAAGAGAATTTAAATCTTCCCTGGTAGTATCAGAATCTACTTGCTTAATACTTTAAAAGTTAGCTGATGGAAAGAAAAATTACATTGAATGCTTCAGCCCACATCCCATGTGTACTTCCATCAACATAGCTTCAAATCCAATCTGATTTCAATTACCCAATACTTTCTTCAAGAAAAAAATATTAATGGAAATTATATAAGAATCAGAAAGAGAAGATTTCTATCTCAAAAAACTCAGATAAAGACTGAGGAAATGTATGGAAATTCACAGATGATATGAATATGGAAGCATTATGACTGACAGCACATTACTTTGGAATCTGAGTGGGTTCAAAAACCAACTCTACCACTTACCACCAGCTCTGTGACTTCGGGAAAGTCACTTAACCTCTCTGAGCCTCATTTTCAACATAGAGATAACTTCCTCAAAGGGCTGTTGGGAGGTTTTAAAAAAAAAAAAATCTATACAAAGTACTTAGCATATTCCTTAGTACACAGTAAACACTGTATAAAAATCACCTATTATTGTTATTCCTCACATGAGATCTATGTTTCCGACCGATCCCGTAGTTAGTGAAGACTAGTGAGATACAGCCCAATCTGTGTTGAATATTCTTCTTTCCTGCTCAAAGCATGCACACACTCCTGTGGATGTTTGTATTTATCGTATCATCTTCTTTCTAGCAGAAGTTTAATTCTCTTTCCACTATATACTAATTTATCTTTGGAAGACTAAAATAGAATCCCATTTCTGAGTGAGGAGTATGATTAATATAGGGGTAGGAGCCACTCTCTGTGAAAGAATTAGGATTTAGAAATTCTGTACTATAAAATAAGATTTCTCTTGAAAACTCCATCATGCTGAAAGCTAGCCCATATGGTCGAGATTAGAAAAACGGCCAGACAATCTTCAGTAGAAGGAAGGAGAAATCAACATGAAATACACCAGCTGGTAACAGGTGAGATAGTCACAGGATGGAACAAAAGCCAGGGATGTAAACCTCTAGACAAGTAGTCAGTTGAGTATAACAGGAAAGTCTGAAAAGAAGGGCTTATGGGAGCACCTGGGTGGCTCAGTCAGTTAAGCGTCTGATTCAATCGGCTCAGGTCCTGATTTCAGGGTTATGAGATTGAGCCCGGCATTGGTCTCCACACTCAGTCAGAAGTCTGCTTAAGAGTCTCTCCCTCAGCCCGTCTCCCTGCTCACAATCTCTCTTTCTCTCTGAAATAAATCAATCTTTACAAAAAAAAAAAAAAAAGGACTTATAAGGGCCATATTTGGGCAGGAAAAGAGCCATAGCCTCAAGCCAAAAAGAAATGGGCAAACTAGAAACTCTCTACCACCAGAAAATGACAAGGATGCTCACATTTGGCCAGGACCCTTTAGGGGTAAAGAAACAGTCCAGCGATTAAGACTATAATCCCAGCTAGCGTGTCTGCATTTATAGTATCCTGTATAAGGTGGCAACTACAAAACAAGAAATTAACATCAATACTGGCCCAGGATCACTGAGCCCTTAGGGCCCCGGCAGACACAAAAGGAGAACATCTTGTGGAAGCATTTTCACAATCCAGGACACACAGGACAGACAAAGCAACACACACACACACACACACACACACACACAGAGTCCCTACTAGAAATCAGTTCACCAAAAAAAAAAAAAAAAGTAAAAACCAGCAACTATACATAACAAGGAAAAAGAAACCACCCAAACTACACGGAGGACCATCATCACATAAAAGAAATGGGAAAATGAGCCTTCCAAAAACTGCAGATAAGGGGTACCTGGTTGGCTCAGTGGGTTAAGCCTCTGCCTTCAGCTCAGGTCATGATCTCAGGGTCCTGGGATCGAGCCCCACATCGGGCTCTCTGCTCAACAGGAAGTCTGCTTTCCTGCCTCTCTCTCTGCCTGCCTCTCTGCCTACTTGTGATTTCTCTCTCTGTCAAATAAATAAATAAAATCTTTAAAAACAAAAAAAAAGCAAAAATCTGCAGATAAAGAACAATCTAAAATGGGCCATAAAATAATTTAATTTAGTATCAAGGTAAATGAGTAGAAACTCTAATAAAAGAATAGAATACTCTGGAAAAAGGACCACACACATTTGAAAGGAACCAAACAGAACTTTAAAAATGAAAAGTATTGTTATTGAATTTGAAGTTTAAAACTCACTGGGTACATTAAATAGAATATAAGACACAGCCAAAGAGAAAATTAGTGAAGCGGCAGTTAGAGCTGAAGAAATCACACAGAACCATACTTCTCAAAATGTGATCTGTAGACTGGCAGCATCAGCATCACCTGGGAGTTGGTTAGAAATACGGAATCTCTGGGGCACCTGAATGGCTCAGTGGGTTAAGCATCTGCCTTCAGCTCAGGTCATGATCTCAGGGTCCTGGGATCGAGCCTGGCTTTGGGCTCCCTGCTCAGAGGGGAGTCTGCTTCTCCCTCTTTCTCTGCCCCTCTCCCCACCTGCGCTCGCTCTCAAATAAATACAATTCAAAAAAAAAGGAAAGAAATACAGAAATCTGGCTCTGTCCCACATCCACTGAATCAGAATCTGCATTACAATGAGATGTGCAGTTGGGAGAAGTGCTCACATGGAGTGCAGCATAGAGACAAAGAGACAAGACATGAGAGGTCAGGAAACAAAGAATGAGAAGGTTCAATATATATCTTAACAGGTGCATCAGAAAGAGAGTAAACTAGCTTAAAATCTGGATGCCACACTTTGAAAGGATTATGTGAAACTTAATCAAATCAAAGACTATGAAGTATATGACCACATCTATCTTTGGGGGCTAATTCTCCTCCTTCTTATAACTTATGGAAAATGTTCCTTTTCTGACCCTCACAAAATGTAATTTTTCTGGAGCAGCTTGGATGGCCCAGTCAGCTGAGCATCCGACTCTTGGTTTTGGCTCAGGTCATGATCTCACAACTGTGGATCGAGCGCCACGTCAGGCTCTGCACTCAGCGCGGAGTCTGCTTCAAATTCTCTTTCCATCTCCCTCTTGCTCAATCTCTCTTTCTCTCTCAATAAAATCTCTTTAAAAAACGTAATTTTTCTTCTATACAAAAGGTATTAATAGGTCATTGGATTTCAGTCTATGTTGATGGAGATACATGATATATCTGGGAACATAGCACAGTGCCAAGCACACTGTAGGCACACAATAAATATTTGTTGAACAGATGTGTAGAAAATGACTCTTGAAAAGAGTACCTAGCATAATAAAGGCCACAAAGAAATTGCTCGATGTTTGAGTTAAATGAAGAGGCTTTAAAAGGGGAGATTGTTCTGTCTGAAAAATATGTTAATGAGTGCCTATATTAATATTTTCTGATACAGTATTATGAAATCATCTCACCCCCTATACCCATGTTCAATAATAACAAATCAGAAGTCATATATTAAGATCTACTGTTCATCTACTGTTCATTGGCAAAAACCATTAAGAAAAACAAAAAAATTTTTTAAAAAAGAAAGAAAAAAAAACAAGAAAATCTTTTCCTATGTATTTTTAAAAATAAATCAGCCTGTGCTTGGGGTCACATTAGGGCACATTCCCCATAGTGGCAAGGGCTATGCAAGCAAGTTCTGGAGTGTTTCCTGCCACCTCCCCCCGCCATCCCCAATTATAAGATAGATGGCAGAACAAGGTTTTCGGAAACAAAGAGCTATTTTAGGAGCTTTAGTTAATCTCTCTCCTATAAATTCTCTCTTTTCTTTAATTCTGACATTCATTAGAAGCTTTTGGGGGGGAAAAACACACTGCCTTCAAATTAAAAAACAACAACAACAACAACAATGGCAAAAAAACAAGGAAAGGAGAACCAACTAGATTTGTCCTCTTGGCCCTACTTATCTCTGACATGTCCCACTGACATGTTCCATTTCCCCCATCCCACTCTTAATTTTTCAGCATACCACACAAACACTAATATTACAAACATAAAAGATTTTCTAATTTTGGGATAGTGTTTATCACCCGCCTTCCCCACTGGAACACGAAGTCCACGAGGGGGAAGATAATGCCGTGTTCACCATTACACCCCTAACACCTGGCTGTCCTTAGTCAGTGTTTAGTATCTATTCTGTTAAAGGAATGAATGAATAACAAGAGCCTTGGATGTGTGATAATTTCTTAAACCTAATGGGCTATTTCGTACAATGTGCCACTTTAGGAGACCTAGAGTACCCGATTTAGTCATGAGGAATTGGCACATTAAAACACAAGTACGACAACAAAATCTGAGCCTAGATATAGCTCATAAAACCCCTGTGATTTTTAATCATCACTGTGAGTTACAGACACCGGTGCTGAGTCGCGTGTGGCAGAAACGCAAGATGAATAAAAGCCAACAGTGTCATAAAGGACAAAGGCACATAAATAAATATCGTGCAATGATATAATGAATCGGGACTGTGCCTGGAACACAGTGAGCATCTGATATTAAATCAAAAACATTTTCGGCTTCATTCTGTCTACCATGATGTCCTGTACCTTAAAAAAAAAAAAAAAAAAAAAAATCACTTAATTAATCCAATGTCATGTTCAAACCTAAAAGGAAGACAGCCAGAAAAGTAGCCGTCCTCCAGTTCCTAAAACTCTGAAGCAACCAATGTGACCACACTTATCCATGGTACAAAGGTAGGACTGCAAAGTAGGTGAAGAGGAGGCTAGTTACGTCGGCTAGAGGTCAAGGTGTGGGTGTGAAAAGCAGAGATACATAAATGGAGTGCCAGTAAGTCCTGCCGAAGAGGACACGGTGAGTTTTGTGTGTTCCTGTGGGAAAGTGTCACAGAGGTGACTGAATGTCAAGAGTTGGATAAAAGGTATCTTGGCTGGCTGGAGTGTGGAAGAGTACCACTTTAGGAAAGCCACAGAGCAACAGCCCGAGAGAGCCGTGGGTAATGAGGCTGGGAAGGAAGCGAGAGAGAAATCTTGGCCGGACCTTGAAGTGGGGGGATCCCTGGATTGACCTGATGGAAGGAATTATTAGACGGAGTTTTAGAGCCCTGGGTTGGTGTCAGTGCTGGAGACGGATACCACCGCTGCAGGAGCGATAGTTGGAAGAAGTCAATGCTAGAGACCTCTAAAGGACAGGTCTATGATAGTCAACGCGACAAATTCTACAGAAAGGAAGCGATAATGGAAACAGAGAGGATGTGGATCAACAGGAGGCAGGCTACGGAAAGAAGGGGCAAATTGTGACAACTGACACAAGAGCAGAGCTTTTAGGAACATCAGTGACCAGCTCTTAGGATGGGAATAGCTCCGAGAGAGAAAGAGGTTGCAATTGTAGGGAAGAGCAAGAGATCCAGGATCAGAGAGATCGTGGGAATGAACCAATAGAATAAGTTAGGGGATAGGCAAATATAGCTAGTTACTAAATATACGTCAGTAATGCAGGCCATCTGAACGGATTCTATTCCCCAGAGCCTCAGGCAAGTTCCTTACTTTCTCCCTCTGGGTAGGAAGTGATCAGGTATAGCTCCTCCAAACAACATGATGTGTATGAAATAAAAAAAGAAGACAAACTAGACCCAGTTTCTTTTTTTTTTTTTAAGATTTTATTTATTTATTTGACAGAGATCACAAGTAGGTAGAGAAGCAGGCAGAGAGAGAGGAGGAAGCAGGCTCCCCGCTGAGCAGAGAGCCCGATTCGGGGCTCGATCCCAGGACCCTGCGATCACGACCCGAGCCGAAGGCAGAGGCTTTAACCCACTGAGCCACCCAGGTGCCCTAGATCCAGTTTCTGATAGACTTAAGTAAATAAAATATTTTCCCATGCCTTTGCTTCCCAAAAGAGTCATAAAGAGACTTTAAGGTAATGCTGATTTGGCCTGTGATCAATTTTTACAATGGTGTCTTCAAAGGAGAGGAATAAGGAAGTTAGCGTCATTCAAGTATGCTTTAATCAATCAATCTCAAGGACGCTAGGGTTTGGCTGTCAATGGCTAAAAGCAGGTACCTTCCCTCTCTGGTGGCAGATTCGAGATCTCGGTGGAGTTGTGCGTTCTGTCTGAATCTCGCCATTCTCAAAATCCATGTTCCTCCTATCAGGAGGCTTGGCATCAAGTCTTTGGCAAATGACTGACATTTTCACACAGATTTATACTTTGAGATGTGCTTTCTCTCAATTCTGCCTCATACTTGAACCAGACTTCTAGTAGTATAGCTTTACTTTTTCTGGGTCTGGGTTCTCAGCAAAGCTGCAAAACACCTATATGAGCTGTAAACACTCCAAAGAGAATCCTTTCAAACCACAACTAGTCATGACGGCCAGGTTAGGTCTGGATCTAGCCAGTGTGGGGCCCAGGTGGAGGCCCCCAGAACATACTTAAACAACAGTGAAGAAGCTAGTTCCTCAGTCCATTCCCTAGGACCGGATTGCTCTAGCGCCTTCCCCCTTGAATTACCTCCACCCAAGAACACATCACATTACACTCGTTCTTTGCTGCCCTCAGGAACGTTGTAGCATCCTTTTCTCCAATATTTTTCAAATGTATTTTTAAATATTATAAAAATCTCCACACGCACAAAAGTAGTGAGGTAGTAAAATGAACTCCCACAAGCCCCTTCCCGAGCTTCAACAACAACCAACTCCCATCCCATTCCACTCCATCCCTGTCTTGTTCGTGTGTTTGTTGATTATTAAAAGCAAACCCCAGCGCTCGTATCGTTTCACCCATAACTACTGCAGGAAATAATTATAAGCAGCATTTCTCAACTGTGGCACCAGGGACATGTGGGAGGGGAGAGTGCTTTGCTGTAGGGGGCTGTCAGGGTCTTGTGGGTCATTTAGCAGTATCGCTGACCTCTCCCCACCAGATGCCAACAATACCTCAAGTCATGACAACCAAAAATGTCTCCAGACATTGTTAAATGTCCCATGGGGGGGGGGGCACACAAAATCACCCCCCAGTAGAGAACCAATGCTCTAACAGATAAGGACTTCCAAAACACTGTTACCCAATACCTTCATCACATCCAACAAAATTAATAATAACTCCGAACATTATCTAACACTATATTTGTGTTTGATTTCTCCAGTGGTCCCAAAAATGTCTCTTTACAGTTGCTTTCATCTCAATCAGGATCCAATCAAGGTTTACAAGCTGATTTGGCTGGTGTGTCTCTTAATCTGTGAAAATGATTTTCTTTTATAGTCATTTATTGGGGGGCGCCTGGGTGGCTCAGTGGGGTAAGCCTCTGCCTTCAGCTCCGGTCATGATCTCAGGGACCTGGGATCGAGCCCCACATCAGGCTCCCTGCTCCGCGGGAAACCTGCTTCTCCTGCTTGTATTCCCTGTCTCTGTCTCTGTCTCTCTCTCTCTCTGTCAAAATAAAATCTTTTAAAAAAAAGTCATTTATCGGCCTAAGAAACTGGATCACATGTCTGTAGAACTTCCCACATTCTGGACTTGGGTGAGTATATTCTTGTGACATCATTTAACATGCTTCTCTGTCCCCCGTGTTTCCTATTAACTAACCAGCAGTTCAGCTGAGGGCGTTCCTTACAGTCATATTCCGTTCTTATGGCAAGAATACTTCCCAGTATTCTGGATGTGTTGTCTCCTTAATGCATGACATGTCTGCTTGTCTCCCATCCTGTGCTGTTCAGAATGATCCATGGGTTCCAATGACATCAGCCGGATCCCTCCACCATAAAGTTCCCGTCTTTCACTTAAAGGTTTACAACCATTGATGAGCATTGCCGAGGGCCATTATTTCATGAAGGGCTGCAAAATGGTGGTTTTCTCATTTCACCATTCCTTCTACAATTATTAGCACACCAACAATTTGGCTAGCCTGAAATATAGTCCAAATATGAAGGCAAAACAAATGCTTGGTTCTTTCCCTATATTTAGCAACATTCAGAGTAATGACCTGGGGGCCCTTTAGAACCGCCAGAAACGACCAGTGAGATTTCTTTTTGAGTTATCATTAAGAACTCATAAGTTGTTAGATATTTGTTGTTTTTCAAGCCACTGCAGTCTTTTTGGTGTTCATACTGTCCCATCTCAGACAACAAGAAACCCCTCTATACTAGATATTCTTGCCAGAAAAGTCAAATCAGAATCTATTTTTAGCTTTTGGAACTATCTTCCAGTTTACAGGGGTCAGAAGAACAAGCACCACCATCATCCCCTACTGAGGAAGTGAAGAGACAAATCTGTAAGCCAATGACCGCACTTCCCCATCAAGCCGATGGCACAGAAGAAAACAATATACATGTAGATATGTGCATATATATGCTTGTGTGTGTGTATACATGTATATTTTTAATTTAAAAAATTTAACCTTATCTCCATTGCTGACTATATTCCAAGCTTTGAGTGACTTTGAATCCAGCTACTAGGAGTATTGGTAAGATGTGGAGGAACTGGATCGCTCATTCATTGTTGGTGAAAATATAAAATGGTACAACCACTCTGAAAAAGTTTGGCAATCTCTCAATAAGGGAAGCATACCCCTATCACACCATCCAGCCAATTCCACTCCAAGGTTCTTACCCAAGAGAAAGGAATGCGTATGTCTGTAGACTCGTACACAAATGTTCATAGAAGCTTTACAAATAACCAAAAACTGGAAACAACCCAGACGTCCATCAGCAGAGGACAAACCGTGGTACAGCCATACAACGAACTACTACTTAGCAGTAAAAAGGAACAGACTAGGACACATGCCACGACATGAGAAGAATCTCAGATTGATTACGCTGAATGAGAGCTGGGCAAAATAAGTACCCCTTGCATGACTTAATTTATATAAAGTTTAGAAAATACAAGCTAATCTACAGTGACAAAAGGCCGATTAGTCGTTGCCTGGGGACAAAGGAAGGAATGGGGAAGGGTGTCGGGAAAGGGCTTCAAAGGGGCATGAAGAAACTTCTGGGGATGATGGACATGTCCATGCTCTTAAGTGTCATGATGGCTTCACGGGTGTATACATGTATCAACACTTAAACTGTACACTTAAAATACATGTGTGCTTATTATACATCTGTTATTCCTCAATAAAGCTCTTTCCAACTGTTGGGAAGTGCGAATATTTTGTCCCCAACTCCTTCCCTGGTCTGCGGAGCCTCCAGTCAGGCTCCTTTGCCCCATGATGTGAAAGCGCTGACCAAACACACCAAGCCTCACCCATCTGCTCACTCCTCCCCCAAGAAGAAGGAGTTAATGTGACTCATCAGAGCTGGGCATCACGGGGCTAGGTTTTATTGGAAGGCAGGGTTACTGTGCCTGGAAAGCAAAGATCCAAGCTTAACACTTCTGTTTCACCACCTATGTCCAGACTTGGCAGGCACTCAGCTAACTGACCGCTTTCGTCCTTCTTTTTTTTCCTTCCTCTGTCCCATCGTGACAAAGGGGCTCTGCCCATGAGGGAAGACCCTCCGTTCCTCTCTGGGAGGGTGGGAAAATGTCCTGGAGCCCCACATCAAGGGTTACTGAGTACTCGCCTCATCAGGAATAAAGCAGTTATTTTCATCCACATTTGGCTATCAGTTCCTTGTCTATATCCTTTGTTTGTTTGTTCCTGAAGGACAGGAAGAGTGGGCCTTACACCCCAAACTGCCAATGCTGTACAACGAATCCTTTCCTTTCCATCACCAGGGAGCAACAAAGTTGGTCACATTTATTTTCTCTGAAGTGAGACGCTGGAAATTGTTTCCAGACCCTTGGTAGTGAACCACCTGGACCTCCTGCTCTTTGTCCTTTGGCTTCTTAATCTCTTTCGACTCCTGCCAGGCACCTTCTTAGTCCCATCCAAGCTTCACACTCAGAAATTGAGCATAAATGTAAT
Organism: Mellivora capensis; assembly: GCA_004024625.1. NCBI lineage: Eukaryota > Metazoa > Chordata > Mammalia > Carnivora > Mustelidae > Mellivora > Mellivora capensis. The sequence continues at coordinate 9,129 of PISX010002620.1, read as the reverse complement.
CGCCACACTTCATAGAATTGACTGGAAAGTTGGCTCCTGAATATAGTTTCAGATGTTTAATATAATTCTGAATCTTTAGCCAAATCATTTCCCATGTTTGCTTGGTTATAAAAGGTTTTGGGGCAAGTGGGAATTTAAGGGTCAAGGACTCCAATTTATGGGCTTTCCAGAAAAACCTATTCCCCACCTTGCCCCAGGAAAGGCATTCATTTACCTCATCTAGAACTGATTTTACAAAACTAAAATTTAGCACTGCACTGTCGGCTTGCACTAAGAGGCACTATAAGAAGCAGTCATAGGGGAAGTGGAAAAGGGTGGCTCAGTCAGTTGAGCATCCGACTACTGATCAGTACAATCAGTACTGATTACCCAGGTCATGATCTCAGAGTTGTGGGATCGAGCCCCATGTCAGGCTCCACGCTCAGAGGGGAGTTTGCTTGAGATTCTCTCCCTCTCCCTTTGCCCCTCCCCACCAAAAGCGCTCTCTAAAATAAATAAATAAATCTTTAAAAAAAAAGAAAAGAAAAAGAAGCGGCAACAGCAGCAATAGCAGCAGCCATATGGAAATCTCCAGAATACATATGGGAGGATGAGGTCCACAATGTTACAAGGAGGTCTCATTTAAGGGGAACCCAGTGATGAAATTCCTCAGGGCTTGGTATCCAGAAAATCAAGTCTTTTCTGAGCAAACCATTCTGGATTTTTTTTCTCTCATGGGACTGAGGCTCTCCTACAGTTGACCCTTGAACAACATGGGTTTGAACTGCAGGGATCTACTTACACATGATTTTTTTTTTTTTTTTCAGTAATTCAGCACAGTACCGCAAATGTACTTTCCCTTCCTAAGGATGTTCTTAAATAAGATTTTCTTTACTTTATCATAAGAATACAGTATGTAATACATGTAGCATGCAACATATGTTAATCGACTGTTTACATCATCAGTAAGGCTCCTGGTCAATGGTAGGCTGATAGAAGTTTTGGGGGAGTCAAAAGTTATGTGCAGGTTTTTGACTATACAGGGGTCAGTGTCCTAACCCCCATGTTGTTCAAGGGTCATCTGTCACTGTTCATATTTTCCTTTTTGCTTTGGCCACTAGGAGGCTAAGAGTCCCAAATCTGTCCTTGTCCAGCAACTTGACCGGCACTTCTTTGCTTTTACCTTTAACCCTGACTTGTACTTCTTTACTGGGATACCCCCTTCAACCAGATTCCTACACTTATTTATTTTTATCCTTTTGGTATTGCAATTATCTCTAAAATAAGCCATCTCAATTTATCTTGGAATAAAATGAAATACTGCATATTTTTAACATCTCTGGATGTAGCTGCTAAATGCAGACTAGAGCAGGGAAATCCCATAATCCTAATTTATAAGCATTTAGTTCTTCATAGGCTGTTTTCTCCTATCAATAACTTACTTTCTAAAAACAGAAAATCCCCCAAGAGATACATATATATACTCGCTTGTATTGCCCTGTAAGCCTGTGAGAACTACTGACTACATGTCTTCATTATTCCTTGTTTATGTTGGAGCAGAGGGGTGCCCACATGCTCCTGGGCTAGTAAGTTGAATTCCTGCCATCACTACTACAGTACCCCCCCTTCTACCTTCCTCTCTCTCATGCTGATCCCCCCACAGCCCAGCTCCCCTTCCTCACTTCCTCCTGCCCCTGAAGTCACTAGGTGGTTATCCAACAGAGAGATACATATCAGGGCCAAGAAAGGTGAACAGAGAAGCACATCTACCAACCTCCAGGAACCAGCATAGAAAACAAAGCATGGACAGACACCTGCTTGAATGAGAGAAACCCAAAACAAGCAGACCTGGAAAAGGTCCAAACAAGCCAACACACACACACACACACACACACACACCACAAGCCATTGAGATAATGCTATTCTAAAAGCAGAATGCTAAAATAAATGAATGAAATAATTCAAGTTAAAACCATAAGGTGTTTTCGTTTGCAAAGAGAACACTACTCACTAGAAATCAATGCCAGAGTGGCCAGTTCAAAGGATAAATATGATAGGGCATAAAAAGATTTCTTCATTTATATCAGTAATGCAGGAAAATCAGCTGACCATAAAAACTCCTGATTTCTTGGGAGGCAGTATAACTATGTTGTGAAGAGTACAGGCCTTACTGGTGTCTATGTTGGTATAGAATATTCTGGAATGTTATATAACTGACAATAGTGGATCGCTTTAGGGAAAAGCCCTGGGCATAGGGTGAGAAAAAGACAATTTTCCCTGTTTAACCTCCTGTGTCATTTGACTTTTTTTTTTTTTTTTTTTTTTACCATGGACTGTACTAACTTTTCAAATAAATAAAAGCAAAGAGAAGTTGGACTGCCACTGCCAAGTATTGGCCCCAAGACCTTTGCCAAGAGGCTTCATCTCTTTAGGCCTCAATATCCTCCTCACCTGTACCATGAGACTAATGATAGCACCCATCTCACAGAGCTGCAGTGAGCAAATGGGACAATAATACACATAAAGGACTTTGCAGAACCCTTGGCACATGGTAGGTGCTCAATAAATGGCATGACAATATAATACACGCCTAAAAAGTTAATGAAGAAAACTGAATCCATCCTTAACTGAAACCAAATATGGGACACAACAGTAAGCTGGGGGTTGGGGGCAGCGATGGGGATTGGAAGGCATATCGATGCCTTCTTACAACCATTTATTTGCTATCACCAGATGGAGATCCAGTTAAGCCACCATCTTGAAAGATAGAAAGGTTGTAAAGCCCATCTGAGAAAAAAAGCTTTCAATTCCTCAAAAGCAGAGCCTCAAATCCAGCATTTCTAAGCAGTTCCATCTACCGCTAGAAGTCCTCAGCCAAAAAGCAGTCTCCCCTTATCCTGGGGCCAGAGAACAAAATGAAGAAGGACCCTACAGTGATGAGCAGGAAAGTCTAAGGCTGACAGAATGAATTTTCTCCTCTTCTAGGGCTTTGCAAATGCTAATATGCCCAGGAATCTTATTTCTGGGGATCTTATTAAAGTACAGCTTCTGACTCAGCAGGTCTAGGGGGGGCCCGAGTCTTTGCATCTCTAACAAGCTCCCAGGTGATGTCAAGGATGCCGATGCTGCTGGTCCACCACCCGCACTCTGCACAACAAAGTCCTCCTGACCCCAAACTATGGTTCCATTGCTCGTTAGCAATAGCAATCTCGAGTGAGTCTAATGACTGCAATATTCTCTCTCCCGATAACCAGGCCGATTCTTCTAAATCAGCGGTTCTCCAACGGGGGTGGAGGTGGCCCTCGAAAGAAACTGGGCAATGGTCAGAGACATATTTGGTGGCCAAGTTGCACAGGAGAAGGCGCTGCTGGCACCTATGGTAAAGGCCGGAGAGCTGCTAATACCCTGCAATTCACACACCAGCTCACACCATGAGGAATGATCTGGTCCCACATGCCGACAGTGCGGAGGTGGGGGGAAAATATGAAGCAAGATCTGTCAATTCACCCCAAGACTATACAAACCCCAGTTTTGGAAGTACATCTTCAATCCAACATTGTTCTTTCTCAGACTAGGTCTGAGGCCCGGGGAGGGGAACATATTAGTGGGAAGAACTGGATGCTGTATGTGGGGAAGAGGTCACCGGGTCATAGTCCATATGTTGTTTAAAATTAAGCCTGTGTGGGGGCGTGTGGGTGGCTTAGTCGGTTAAGTGTCTGACTCTCCATTTCAGCTCAAGTCACGATCTTAAAGTCGTGAGATTGAGTCCCATGACAGGCTCCATGCTCAACAATGAGTCTGCTTGAGATTCTCTCTCCCTCTCCGTCTGCCCCTCCCCCAACTCATGTACCCATGCTCTTTCTCTCTCAAATAAATAAATAAATCTTAAGGGAAAAAAAAGTCAAGTATATGTGGTTCAGTAAGCCAGTGAGTGACCTACTAAGCATTCACCTTTCTATGATTTTTGAGCAATTTAACAAGAACACAGCTCTAGGTAAGAAGAGGACCCAAGGTTTAGACTGTAAGTTCTCTGAGGGCAGGGATATATCCGAATTTGTCCATCAACAGAGCCACAGCTAATCTAGCACAATGAGGAAGAAGGGGGATACTCAGACATCGTGAGGAATTCTGTGGGTTCAAAAATTAGTGCAATTCCCTATGTGCTAAACAGACACAGAGATTAAACCACTCACTCGTGTGACATGGCTTATTCCTTGTCGTCACCGCAGACATTATTACTAACAATGATCTACGCTAAGGCAGGCGTGGTTTTGTAGAAAGAGCATGGGCTCTAGAGTCACACAGACCTCAACCCAAATCCCGGTTCTGACTCATGTATTATGTGACCTGAGACAAGTGAGCAGAGTGCAGTGCCCACATCTGTAAAAGAGGTATAATAATAATCCTGACCTCTCACGGAATTGTTTTGAAGTAATACAGCGGGCTGTATTTAAACACCTAGTGGTTAGCACACAACAGGGGCTACTTAACCAATATCTCCTACCATATTACAGACCGGGGTAGAAGCCCAGTGAGTCACACACTGCTTACTTCTGCACACAACAATATGTAAGGGGCTCACCTGACACTAGGGAGCCACAAAATCCTCTTCCTTTCATCCCCCAGGTTGAGCAACCACAGGACTGAGCACCTGTAGTTTCATGAGGCCATTCGGGGCCTGGTAGTGTGCAGTGATCGTCGATGACAAAAAGGAGACTTAGCAGGGCAACACCGCAGTGTCCAGCAGCAAGGGAGCACCCCCAGGTCACTCGCTACCAGTGGAAATGAAATGTACTCTCTGCCAACAAACGCTAAGGACCTGAAAACTCACAGTAATTTCACAAGAACTGTGTCTGAGAACAGTGAAAGGAACACAAATCAGGAGAAGCAGCCTGTGTCCTAAGTAAGAGACAATGCGAGGGCTCTAGAGCATTCGCCACAGGCCATCCAAGATACTTCCACAATCCACACTCCCGTGTCGCCTTATTCACTGTTGGGACACGGTGGTCTTGAATGAAAGGGGCAGGCATGCTGGTTCTGTTGACATCACTATGCTTGTGCAGGGAAGATACTTTAACAGATGTGACTAGAAATGCGCACCAGGCAGCAAAATTTCCCCGCTGACAGGAACAGGTGTGTGGTGCCAGGAGGTGGGAGCATAACCACGAAAGCATGAATGAAAGAGGCGCTCCGATTGGCCTCAGCTCTCCAGAAGTTCAGAAAATCAGGCGGGGACAAGCAGACTCTTGCCCAACATCGGAAACATCACTGGGACTGCAGAGTCCCAGGGCAGCCAGGATGCTTAAGAAGCCTCCTATTGGAACCTGGAAAGCAGCCTTGAAATAATGATAATAATAAGCAGCTGAAAATGCAAGCTGACATCTGATCGTGTGAAACTGGGAATGGAACAGCAGGGTAATGGGCGCCTGGTGACCTTTGTGGAGCAGTAACTCATCACAAAGCTTTTGACTTGCTGGGAGACTAAGCATTCCGGAACTGGGTCAGGTTCCCGGTTCACGTGGTGTTGCCCAGAGCAACCCTAAGAGGCTGGATCCAGGAGGACACAGATGTTCCGTCTGACCTCGGTGTCAAAGCCAAGGCATGTCCTAGTTCCCCCTCCGCAGCCACTCCCAATTCTGTCATTCAGAAATTTGCCCAGACCCTTCTTAAGCTGCATTTATGTATCTTGCCAGGACCACCTCTTGAGATAATGAGTTTTAGAAGATTATTACCTGCTGTGTTAAGCAGTACTTCCTTTCATTGGTTACAACAAGAAAAAGGAGAATTAGGGGTGAGGCAACAGAGAGGCTAATGTTGCTTTCACCAAGGGACAATCTTGTGTGCGGAAAGTGGAAATATTTAATATGTTGGAGCCATAAGGCATTGGAGCAACAACCATAAAGTCAGGAAATCCAGTGGCTGCAAGTGTTTGGGTTGATAGAAATCACTCAACATGCATTTATGGAAAATAGGACTGGACAAAGGCATAATTTCTGTTAGAGTTATATAGTTAGAAAGTAGCTCAAACAGCATGGGGTCCAGCAATGTTTTCAATCACACAACCCTGAGTTGATTACAAATATGCAGGGATTGGAGGTTGGTGAAAAACTGGGAAATATGCTAGGAGAAACTCAATGTGTACCGTGGCGCTCTGCATAGTCAGGGGTGCCAACGGAACCTCCAGGAAAAGGCGTTACTAGTCTTCAGTGGACATGATGATCCTACCCACTGCCTGAGCTACTCAGCCAGGCGTAGTTCCTTAACTGCAAACACTCTCACTGCAATATGGCACCTTGGACTGATTCCGGGAATGGAACAGAGACATGAATGGAGAAACTGGTGAAAGTGGAATAAAGTCTCAAGTTTAATTAGTAGTAATGTGCAAATATTAATCTTAGTTTTGACAAATGTGGCATAGTTATGTAAGATGTTATAATATTAGGGCAAACTGGGAGCAGGGTATGTGGGAACTCTCTGTACTATCTTTGCAACTTCTCTAAAAATCTATTATTATTCCAAAGTAAAAAGTTTATTAAAATTAAAAGACTTTTTTAAAGCAAACATATTTCATAACACTTCAGAGCCTCTGTACTGGGTGTTGGAAGTCCCTAAAAATCACTAAGATTTTTAAGAATCAAGATTTAAGGCAAAAGACATGAAAAGACATTTTTCTAAGGAAGACATACAGATGGCCAACAGGTGTCTGAAAAGGTACTGAACATCACTCATCACCAGAGAAATGTAAGTCACAACCACCACCACTTCACACCCACTAGGATGGCTAGTGTCCAAAAGACAAGAGAAGGGCACCTGGGTGGCTCAGTTGGTTGAGTGAGCATCAGACTCGCTCTCAGCTCAGGTCTTAATCTCAGGGTCATAGGTTTGGGCCCCGCACTGGGCACCACGCCCAGCAAGAGAGTATTTGGGGGGGGAAAAAAAAAAGCCAGAGACAAGTGTTGGCAAGGATGCGGAGAAAAGGGAAGCCTTGTACACTGTTGGTAGGAATGTTAATTGTTACAACCAGTATGGAAAACAGTATGGAGGTTGCTCAAAAACTAAAAATAGAACTACCACTCAACCCAGCGATCCCTCTTCTGGTTGTACACCCAAGGAAAATGATATCAGTACCTCCAAGAGATATCTGTGCTCTCGTGTTCATGGCAGCATTATTCACAACAACCAAGATAGGGATATAATCTAAATGCCCATCAATGTATGAATGGATAAAGAAGCTGTGGTACACACACACAAACGCAAGGTAATAAGAAGGAAATCCTGCCATTTCCAACAACATGGATGAATCTGGAAGACATTATGCTAAGGGAAATAATATAGGCACAGAAGAAGAAAAAACTGCATGATCTCACTTTTCCGTGAAATCTAAGAGTTAGTGGGCGCCTGGGTGGCTCAGATGGTTAAGCAACTGCCTTCAGCTCTGGTCATGATCCTGGAGTCCCAGGATCGAGTCCCACGTCGGGCTCCCTGCTCAGCGGGGAGTCTGCTTCTCCCTCTGACCTCTCCCCTCTCACGTTCTCTCTCATTCCCTTTCTCTCTCAAATAAATAAAATTTAAAAAAAGAAAGAAAGAAAGAAAGAAAGAAAGAAAGAAAGAAAGAAAGAAAGAAAGAAAGAAAGAAAGAAAGAAAGAAATCTAAGAGTTAAATTCGTGGAAGTAGAGAGCGGCATGGCTACCAGATATGTGCAGGGCAGGGGGCTGGAGAAGGGGGAGGTAGTGGTCAAAGGGTAGGAAGTGGAAGTTATGTAGGATGAATAAGTAAATCTAAAACACAGCACAATGACTATGATTAATTACACTGTATTGAATACTAATAACACCGTATTGAATACGGGCAATTTGCTAAGAGAGTAGATTACAGGTGCTCTCAGGAAAAAATGGTAACTATGTGAGGAGATGGATATGATCATTAGTTTGACTACAGTAATCATTTCAGCATGTATATGTACATCTAATCATCACATTGTGCATCTTAAATATATACAATTTTTACTTTTTTCAAGTTTTTTTTAAAGATTTTATTATTTATCTTTGAAAGAGAGAGAGAGAGAGAACACACACGCAAGTACAAGTAAGGGGGAGGGGCAGAGAGCGAAGCAGACTCCCCGCTGAACAGGGAGCCTGATTCGGACTCTACCCCAGGACCCTGGGATCATGACCTGAGCCAAAGGCAGATGCTTAACCGACTGAGTCACCCAGGCGCCCTACAATTTTTACTTAAAAAAAATAACTTTCAAAAAAAAAAAAAACAAAAAACCTCAGGCTTCAGGTGGATGAGAATTCCCTGATGCTAAAAGGGGGCGGGGGGGGCGGGTGCCTTTTAACACATGCACATGTGTTAAAAATAAGGAAAAACTGGGCACCTAGCTGGCTCAGTCAGTGGAGTGTGCAATTCTTGGTTCTGGGTCTCCAAGTTGTGAGTTCGAGCCCTGCACTGGGTGTCAAGATTGCTTAAAACTAAAATCTCAAAAAAAAAAATAATAAGGAAAAACTAAATGGTTATGTGTTAGGACATGGAAAATTTAAGTAGCCACAGGAGGCAGGGTGAGTCAAATATGGGGGCAGCAAGTGTGAAGATGACCAAGACTCTGGTGACCCATTACAAAATCATTGCATCCCAAAGAAAACCAGGTCCTTCTAAAAAATGGGCCTTGTTTTGTTTGTTTGTTTAAAGATTTCATTTATTTTATTTTAGAGAGAGATAGCAGGGGGAGGGGGAGAGAGAGGGAGAGAGAAACCCAAGTAGACCCCACACTGAGCGCAGAGCCCAATGTGGAGCTCGATCTCATGACCCTGAGATCAGACCCGAGCTGAGACCTTGAGTCAGACACTTAACCAACTGCACCAGCCAGGCGTCCCTAAAAGATGGGCCTTGTGATGGACAGCATGGGCCACAATCTACACTCACATGTATCCTCCATGGGCACAATGTTATTTACAGAACAGGAGTTACACTTGTAAGCCCAGTAAGCTAGAGCCTAAAAAACAGCCTGGAAGAAAAAGACTAGGTCAAAATTGGAATTCTGACACCATACCAAAACAACATCAAGGTGTACCAAGACTCAAAGTTACTCAGGTAATTCATCACCACTCACTGGCTCACTTGAATGAGGTTGTTAAGATAAAATTGACAAG